>JAOTQJ010154740.1:0-30246 GCA_025642045.1 Solanum sejunctum | reverse complement strand
GAATGCAGGGACGGCGATACGTAACGCCTGTATTTCACTTATACTATATCTATCACATGACGTGACTACAGGGACGGTGATATGTAATGCCTGTAGCTCACCTATCCTATAAAGTGCCTGTATTTCACCTATACTCCATCTATCACATGACGTGACTATAGGGACGGCGATACGTAATACTTGTAGCTCACCTATCCCATAAAGTGAATGCAGGGACGACGATACATAACACCTGTGTTTCACTTATATTACATCTACTCCATGACGTGACTATAGGGACGGCAATACGTAATGCCTGTAGCTCACCTCTATTGCAGATGGGACTTGTGATAGAGAATTCAACCATCAGAATCTTCCCAGAGTCGTGTACTGCATGGCGCGCATTCAGGGGTCGCCATCGTTCTAGTCCAATATGCATTATTTTGATGTTGAAATAGACTAAGTATTTTTGTGTGGATATACAGGTTTGACTTCTATACTTTCCTATTTGGATTGTTGTTTTCACTCATATTTTGGGCTTTATGGTTTACATACTTGGTACATATTTTGTACTGACCCCCTCCTTTCGGGGGTTGCATTTCATGCCAGCAGGTACAGACGAGCAGGTGAGAGAGCCTCCCACCTAGGACATCTACCCACCGTTGTCGCGTTCCTTCACTCCAGGAGCATTCCTTGGGTACATGTACTAGCATTTATGGTTTCTTTGTGTTCTAACCTCTGGATATATTCGAGGGCCTGACGGGGTCCTATCCCATCACATGTTATAACCTTTCTGTATAGAGGTCTATGGATACTAGTGGGTAGTGGGTATGCGAGATATACTTGAATGTTTTGATACTTGATCAGGCGGCGAGACCGCATTACTCTATGTATGTCATAATTACTAGGCGGCAGGACCGCAGCGGAGACCTTTTTGGCCCACTTTAGTTGTATTTGTATGTGTATGTGTGTTGTACGTTCTTTCTGGGAGCTGCTGCAGGTGAGGATAGCGCCTAAAAACAGAGGAAACTCTACCAAACTTTTCGGTAGACTTTTACGGCTTTAAGTTAATATTTTACGATTTAATGTCGGTTTAAGTGCCTAATCGGCACAAGTCATGGCCCCGGGGTTGGGCTGTGACAATTTATGATAATTCAATTAGCTAAAACAACAATTTCACCTGAAAATCCGCATCAAAACTGAAATCCAACACTCCCACTGTGTTCTTTTAAAAATCCATACCATGTAGCCTTTTGAATCTCCAAATTCAGAGTTATATGTCAATTTTTACGCTCTATAGAAGTTTTCCTTCGCAATTATCACGCAACCAGGTCTTTTTCAGGCTGCCCGTAATTCCTGCCACATGCCTACGCGAATGCAGGGCACTAGCATATGCCAAGACTTTATCAATGCAGCCAAGGGTGTCAAATGTATGCCTATGGCATGCAAACCCTCCACAAATTCAGTCCTTAGTCACGCAAACATAGCAAGCCTTCGCAAATGTAGAGGTCTTGCTTTAACTATGTTACACCAACTAATTTTAAAGCATTATCAGGGTAATCTCGATCCATTTAATGCCCATTTTATGCAAATAAATAGTGTAACCTTATGAATTTTGATGTTCCAAATCCAATGGTGCAGTCAAAATTCTCAACGGAACCTCCTACAAAAAAATAAGGGTCCTACTTCTTTTTGGCTAATTTTAGCTAAAAGAACTGAGGGGGGTTCAAAACTCACTTGGAATTCCTGTCATCTGATGAAAGGTCATTCTACGCTATATTTGATATTTCAGAGCTTACCATGCTATCACAATTCCATTTAGAGCACATTTACTTAGGTTTTTATAGAGAACGACTTTTTAATTTATAGTAGAGCTGATTTTGCAAATTCTAACTTAAACTTAAACTGGAACCCCTAAATCTTAGGCCAGCTATGCTCGTAGTCTAATTTGGCTATCATGGAACTGATGGAACCATCAAAATTTTATTCTAAGGCCATTTAGTAGAACTATATTAGTAAGCTCTTTTTTTTAGTTATAAGTTCCTATTTAACTCAAAAAGCCACATAAATCACAAAATATTCATCCAACAACCATACCAATAGTCCCAACAAGTTAAAAATATCCGAGATCACTATACATATGGTCAAATCAATAAAATAATTGAAGAAACATGAAAATGAACTGGAGCGCCATTACATGAGCTCTTAGTTCGGACTCCACCTATTTCCTTTCTTGCCATGTATTTTAGACTTCATCAATATGTTGTTTTTGGAGGCTTTTACTTTCTATATTGTTCAAATATTGAAATTTTTTCTATTTGATGAAAATCAACCGTTTACCGATTCCATTTATCTGTGGTGTAGTTGGTACGTTTATGGACATTCTGTATGTTTTAAGATATTGCCTTTATTTCAAATAATGTTCCATAGACACTTTCTTCTTTATTTTAGCAAAATTAATGAGTTTATGCATATAAATGCATGATATTATAAGAAGGCTTGGGTGAGGTGCCCACGTGTGTCTCATCGTCATGTGACGACTAGGACCTAGGTTTGGATCGTTAAATTATCAATCATATCAAATTATAAATAAATTAATTTTAATATATTTTATTACTTAGGCTTGTATTTATTGATGATTTCATACAATTACATAGTAATTTATTTATAACAGTTAATAAATCATATAATTGCATACGTTGTCAATCTTAATTGATTAGTTCAATTGTTGTTGATTATATCAATCATATCGAATAATAAATAGAGTAATTTGAATATATTATAATGCTTAGAATAGAATTTAATGGTGACCTTATACAATTACACAGTAATTTATTCATATCAAATAATAAGTCAAGCAATTGCATGCATAGTCAATATTAATTGAGTAATTTGATTGTAAATTGATTATATCAATCATATTAATTTGACAATAAAGTTATGTTAATATATTATAATACATAATTTTAAATTTAGTGCTAATCTTATACAATTACATAGTAATTGGGTATGAATGTGAAATGCCCAAAAATGTGTTTCGAAAATGCCCATAATTGTAATTTCTATACATCTCAAAATTCGCACATGATATCAAATATCTGACTTCATATTCTCGATCAGGAGGCAAAATTGAGTGAAAAATAGGTATAACCTAAGATTTTAGAGGACCCGTAGCAAAAAATAAATTTTGCTAATTTACGATTTTCAGAAAGCATCGCACTGTGGCCGCGACGTGCTAGGGGCGTAGAGCAGTACAAAATGGCCTGTGCGATGGGTCCCCATTGGGCAAAGGACACAGACAAGTGTAAGTTTTTTCTTGTTTTTTCTATCTCAACCAAAGGTATTGGGGTCATATCCCCAAGCCCACTTATGTGTGAAAACATCCATACTTAGCCATTTTTCAAGTCTATATCACTCGAGACCCTCTCAAAAACCTCTCCAAGACTTAACCAAATATTTCATTCAAATTTCAAGGATTTCAAGCTCAACTTTGGAACTCAAGGATTCTCTTCAAGATCTAAGTTCTCTTCAATCTCATCTCAACAAAATCCAAGTTTGAGGTATGTGGATTTTATCATTGGGTCCTTTTGCTCATGGAGCCCAATCTTTCTTTTTATGAAAATTGCATATTTCTAAATTTTATCATTTGCTATCTCTTATTATGAAAAAATATTATAAATTATTTTAGGGTTTTATGAAATATTGATTGATTATGCATGTCTATCTATTTCAAACTTATACTATAAATTAACTTTGTGAATTGAGAGTATGCATATTTTAAGCTATGAAACTATGATGTATTATGAGATTTGATGATGGATTTTAAGGTACCTTACATGAGGGTTTTACTATAGGTTGGTGGGTTGATTTACATTAAGTTTTCTCATATTATTTCACTCTCGAATTGCATGATTTTGAATAAGCATTATGCACCTACCAAGTGCTCGATAAAATGTCTTAGCAAGACTTTCCAAGTTATTGATGATCTATTACATGGTTTATAAGTTAAGTGACTTTATGATTATTAAAGGATTATATGTATTCATCGAATTCATGAAAAGTATCTATGATGTTGCAAGTAAACCACACCTTGTTGGGGGGTGACATGCCCAATCACCATGTTGAGGGATGACATACCTCAATCACCTTGTTGGGGAGTGACATACCCAATTACCTTGTTGAGGGGTGAGTACCTCAATGAATTTGTAGGGGGGGTGACATGCCCTATCACCATGTTGAGGGGTGAGTACTTCAATTACCTTATTGGGGGTGACATGCCAATCACCTTATTGAGGGGTGAGTACCTCAATCACCTTACAAGGGGGTGACATGCCTTGGATTCCAAGCAGTAGTTTGCTTGGTCTATGTTGATTATGGTCTCGTCCAACATGTGATACATGCTATGCAAGTTATGTGATTTAAAAGAATGTTTTACTTCAAGTATTGATCATGCATGCCATATTGATATTATACCTATCCATTGCTTATGATTATGCATTTTGACTATATTGGCTTATGTCTTGTTGCATTGTATCCTACATACTTGGTACATTCAAACATACTTATGCATACTCTATGCCTAAATGATATTACCATATAGGGATCGGAGCACCCTTCGATCATCCTCTCCATGGTTAGTTTGGTACTTCAAAAGATAAGCTTTGGTGAGTCCTCAAGTCCAAAGATGTTGTCTATGCTACTTTTGCTATTTTATGTTTCTTTATTTTGAACACCTGATACTATGAGGGTAAGCCCCAAAAGTCTTTTGGACACTGCTCCATTCCATGTTAGAGTATTGTTGGATAATTGATGTACTTATGCTATGAACTCTTTTATGCTTTTATAAATATCAAGATTTTCCCTTAGTCCCATTTTCCCTTATTTATATCTCTTGTGTTATTTACTTTGCTTTTGCGACCAAGGATTTGTGAATGATATGCTAAGGGGCTTGTTTGGGGTACCTTCGAGTTCTCAGTCATCATGTCACATCTAGGCCCTAGGCTTGGGTCATGATAGAATGCATGTATCATGACATGAAAAATCTAAAATGTAAGGATTTGGAATCTTCATGTTAGGATAGCTTAATACCTTAGGCTTGAGT
The DNA here is from genome assembly GCA_025642045.1 of Solanum sejunctum. Taxonomy (NCBI): domain Eukaryota; kingdom Viridiplantae; phylum Streptophyta; class Magnoliopsida; order Solanales; family Solanaceae; genus Solanum; species Solanum sejunctum. The sequence continues at coordinate 25,166 of JAOTQJ010154740.1, read as the reverse complement.
AGAGTGGAAAATGTAGGGATATCATTTCATCATGTCCGCCTCCACTTCCCATGTAGAACTCTCAACTTATTGATTCCTCCAAAGGACCTTGATAGATGTGACTCAGTCTAAGATGTCTATCATAACCTCTTCATAGGTCAAGTTTTCTTCAATCCTCACTTCTTCCAACATCACAATGAAAATTGGATCACCCAGGAACTTCATCAATGTAGACACATAGAACACCAGATGGACCATGGCCATCTCCAGTGGCATACTTATATGCAACTTTGCTAACCTGATTCATGGTCTTGTAATCTCTTACATACCTAGGACTCAACTTTTCTTTTTTGCCAAATTAAACCACACCCTTCATTGGCAAAACCTTCAAATACATCCAATCTCCAATATTGAACTCAAAGATCACGCTTCCTAACATCAAAGTATGACTTTTGGTGACTTTGGGCTATCATTAATCTTTATCTTATGAGTCTCACCTTTTCCATAGTTTCCAAGATTAAATCAGGACTTGTTCCAACCATGTTACATGCAAGTGTATGCGATCTTACAAGTATTAAAGTGACTCGATTCAGAGCCAGTAAATCGAATCCAAAGGACTTTAATGAGACTTTTAATTAATTTTTCAATATGCCAAATTAACTGTGTTTGTTGCAAAAGAGAGTGAATTTTGATTATTGTTAAGAACTATAACTAAGAAAATTAGTTCTAAACTAACTCAAGTCTTTAACTGGTAACTTATTCAATCAAAAGGGAATTTCGGGACCAGAGCCTGTGGGGGCATACATTATAATACTCCTTGTTTTGGATTACAACGGATCACTTAATTATTGGTTTATAGGGCTGATTTAACATTATGGACTTCTAACCTCTAATTATCTACTCTTATTAACAACCTAACTACATCGTTGGTAGGGATAGACTTAAACAAACAAAAATGCATTACAATTATTTTCTTCTTTAATAACAAGCAAGGTATATAGATAGGTATCACAAATCTCCTATATAATAATTATTCTAGCAACACTAGAATAAACAAGGTCTTACACTCTATGTTCTATCTCTAGTTTATCTTTCAAATTCAAGGTAGACAACAAGTATATATTAATGTTGGCCGAACATTAAAATACTAAAGTAATAAATGTAGGAGTAATTATATTTAAAAATCCATCATAACCAAATTAAAAAGATATTATAGCATAGTCGTGTGGTAACAGTCCTAGAATATGGGAATTTAGCCACTCAGGATTTGAGCCACAAAAACAAAACATTTCATGAATTGAATAAGTAGAATTAAAGAAAGAAAAAAAGAAAGAAAGAAGAAAAGAAAATTGAACCCTGGAAAGGTGTTCCTTGTGGTTCTCCTTTGTTCCCGGCTAAAGAATCAATGATAAAAAATAAAAATTATAAGTCTAGCCTTTAAATACTATTTTCTCTACTTTTAGTCTAATTTCAGTATGTTCTATGCTTCTGCATTGTTCATCCACTTCTGAGCTAAAACTATCCCAGTTCATGATGCAGACTAGGTTCTTCTTGGTTCAATTTTGACTTTTCTCACTCGGCAAGTTTTGACTTGTCTTCAAGCAACTTCGCATCGCGGAGGTGTTCTATTTTAGTGCTTTTGTGCTACATTTTGCTCTCATGCTCTAGTTGTGTCTCCTTATATTTGATGGTGTCTAGTTTGTATTCTCATTTTTAGCGTAGAAAACACAACAAAAATGTCTACTTGCAGTGGTTAGCTCGGAATTACTAAAATGATACCAAAAAGACCTAGATTCACTAATTGTGTACTTAAAATAAGCCATAGATATGGGTTAATTTGGCTATTCGGCGCATAAATATGCCTAAGATCATCACCACACTTAAAGTTTTATTAGGCCTTGAACAAACACTCGCACATGCATGAACACGACATATTTTTCACATAAGGCAGTCCCACTCACGCCATAAAGATATGTGTAGAAGGCTTCACTATACATGAATTCTATAACAACAAACCACAAATGACTAACTCAAGATTACCTACCAAATTTGACTCTATACTGCATGCGAACTCATGCGACTTTTCTCACGACCCAAACCTAGGGCCTAGTCGTGACACGACAAATGTGACACCCGAAGGCGCCCCTTCTAAGCATCATGTTCATATCTTAAGCATACATAATGTAAAATAAGTACAATACAAGAGAATAAGTAAGTGTAACATATCCATAGAGAAGTCATAGTTTCCCTTATGAGAAACTTACATCAATCATAATGTCGAAAAACATGCCTCTACATAACAAGACCTTGGCGGGGACTATTACTAGCTCATACTCAAGATATACATCAAAAGAGAAGTCAGAGAGTCTCAATAGAAAAATATCATAAAAGTGCTTGTTCCCAAATCATGGGAATTCACCAATAAGTCTTCAAAAGCACACTCCAAATCTAGCCACAAAATATAACAATCTCCTCATCATCTGGACCTACATAGTTAGATCACATAGGCAAAGAAGTAGGCATTAGTACATGGAATGTATTAAGTATGTATGAATGTCCTTTATTAATGGAACATTGCAACATAATATCAATATGCATAATAATGATAATCAATATAGCGAGGACACAATATGTATGAACAATGCAAGTTTACATCCATGAGAAGAATCATCATTAAAATCATTTAAATCCTAATATTTATATGTAAGAATAAGACCATAATCGACATATAAGACCATGTGAACTATTATATGGAATGTCGATGTTATATCTACACCAAGTAAAAAAGTAGTCTACTTTGTCAAGGTAGCCAATACTTGTCCCGCCCCTAGAGGGTACCCTAGGCATAATTTCCACTCAGAGACTATTGCTAGTCCCCAAGAAACCACCTACTATCATTGCATTCATTCAATCAATTTATAAGTGGAAGATTAAATAGAATAATAAACTATCAGTGTACTATCATAACCACAATCGTAGAAAAATACAAAGAAGTATCTTAATAAAAAAGAAGAAGGAAATAAATAAGGTCGATATTAACCATCAACCATCTATATCTACGAAGCCTCTATGACTAACATTTAGGAAGGTACCATGATAGGCCATGGCTACCACAATCAAAGAAAAATACTAAAATAAATCTAATGAAATAATCATCCTCTGAATGTATGGGAGGACTCACCACGGTCTGAATAATGAGCTCTGAACCTCAACAATTGGGCTACTGAAGTCCTCTGTCTACAGAATCTGCATCATAAAATGATGCAGCACTAAAGGGGCGTTAGTACGTGGGATGTATTGTATGTAAAATGGGATAAAGTAAATAATTTGTAATAACAATAGCTCATCAATCACTTATCCTAAACTCAGAGTAAAGACAGAGTTCTATCACCTCGCTATCCATTAAGACATCATACAATTATATCAATGTCAGAGTACTATCAACACGAAAACCTATTTGGGAGTTTCTATAACTAATAACCATCACCTGTGAGCCCGGTGATGATACAGTGAAGAGATGTCACTGCCACATTCGTCTGGTACCTTGCTGGGGTGCAGGATGAGTCTGTTAGGGATACCAAAAGAAGTCTTTCAAGTCCTCTACGAGATAAAGGAAACATTCACTTTTCGCGGTCCAATCCTTTCCTATGTTGGACAAGTAGTTAATGAGTATGAGTGGGACTCAATTTACCCATTTTGGTGCTAATACTCCTCCCAGGACTCAATATGTTCATAAGTCTATTAAAGGTCAGGCTGGTTATATAGCCAATCACCCTCTCAAGCAGGGTCTTCCTCTCATCTATCATTTGATCAACTCAAGTAATAAATTTTTCCTTTCAAACTCTTATCTAAAACTCATTTAAACCTCAAAGATATCACTTTCATCCATTTCAGCCATCACAACACTTATCTCAAGGATCAGACTTCAACAATCATCACATTCAAAGAATTAAAACTCTAGACATTACCCATAAGTTTATTCTTGCAGTTTTAAACAAGGGGAAACATGAATTTAAACAATCATATAATAATGCATATAATCAATAGATACAAGTATGATGATCATCAATTTTAGATATTATCTATAAATTAAAGATAATGTTCAAGAAGTTCTTCAAGAATCACTACTCAAGACCCATCAACTAGTAATGTACAACTTAATCTACACATTGGGACACATTGAAGAACAATTCCATGGTTTTGAGGTGGCCTTTACATACCTAGAATTGAAGATTGCACTAACCCTCAACAAGAACCGAACTCAAGCTTGGAATTCCTCAACCCGTATTCTTCTTCTCCTATCATAACTTATGTTTTGCATTTGAAAAATATGGGTTTTGAAACCCTTTCATACAAAATAAGCCTTAAAAACACTTTTGGGGTATTAAAATAGGTTGGGAAGGATCAAAATACCCTTCCCACAATTAAAAGAAAAAGTCTAAAAATATTTACACTAGTTTGCATCGCATCAGGGGTGTGGACTAGTGCATTTTCACTTTTTTTGTCAAATCTTCAAATCCTATCAAGAAACTAGAAAAAAATGATAAGTGTAGGTGCACGTTCTGTCCGCGTCATGCCATGGACGCGGACAGACACTACCCGGACAAAAATTAAAGAAATGTTTAATTTGCTATGGTTACTCTAAAATTGGGTCGAGACCATTTTCTGACTCAACTATCAGCGATGATTACAAATCTGGTCTCGAATTTCCTAACGAAGCTTTGGAAGACGCAATGTGCACATGATTATATTTTAGAGGCATTTTGATAATTTCACAAGGTGTTACATCATCTCGTATTTAGGATCATCTGCCCTAGAATAATGACCAAAGATAGCATAAATGCATGAGTAACCTCAAAACTCATATCATTCTTCACTGGGGAACTCTCGAACTCCCGCTATCGATCACCTACCTATCTCAATCTTAGGCTTCGGAATAGAATCAATGCATCAAATACAAAGGAAATTTCAATAGCTTTAAGTACAGGGATATTACCTCCAACATCATTATCATTTGGCATGAATAGGTGCGGGTATTTGAGTTTCATTGCTTCCTTAGATTCCTACGTAGCTTCCTTAACAAATTGATTCCTCCATTGGACTTTAATGGAGGCAATCTCTTTTTTTCTTAGCTTACGAACTTGCCAGCCGAGGATCTGGACTGGACTTTCTTCATAAGATAGGCTATCCTTCACTCCCGTACTATCAATAGGAATTGCTAAGGTATGATACCCCAAACTCTTTTATAGCATTGATACATGGAACACTGGGTAAACTCCATCTAGCTCAGAAGATAAGTCTAGCTCATAAGTAACCTTCCCTATTCTCTTTACAATCTAGTATGATCTGATATAACATGGAATCAACTTCCCCTTCTTACCAAACCTTTTAACACCCTTCATAGGTGACACCTTCAAATACACCTAATCATCCACCTCAAATTCCAAATCTCTTCTTCTCACATCCGTATATGACTTCTGATGACTCTGGGTTGCCTTCAACCTTTCTCTGATAACTTTTACCTTCTCCATATATTGGTATACAAGATTAGGTCCAATCAACTTAGTTTCACTAACCTCAAACTAGCCAATTGGTGATCTATATCGCCTCCCATATAATGCCTTATAAGGGGCCATCTGAAATGTTGGCATGGTATCTATTATTGTATGCAAACTCAATCAATGGTAGATAATCATCCTAATTTTCTTTTAAGTCGATTACACATGCTCTTAATATATCCTCCAAAGTCTGAATAGTGCACTCTGCCTGTCCATCCATTTGAGGGTGAAAACTTGTGCTCAGATATACTTTCATGCCCAATCCTTTTAGAAAGGATCTTCAGAATTGAAAGGTGAATCGAACAAGGGAACCCATATGACCTTACAATCTTATTAATATACAGTCTAGCATACTCCTCAGCAGTTTAAGTTATCTTGACTGCTAAGAAGTGGGCTAATTTTGTCATCCTATCAACTATCACCCATATCGAATCATGCTGCTTTCAAGATCTTGGTAAGCTCGCGATGAAATTCATGTTGATCATCTCCCACTTCTATTCCAAAATTCCAAAATTCTGAGCTGATCCGCATGGTCTCTAATGTTCAACCTAAACTTGTTGACAATAGGGGCATTTATAAACAAATTCGGTAATGTGTTTCTTCATCCCATTCTGCCAATAGACTTCTCTTAAGTCATGGTACATCTTGGTAGAATCAGGGTGAATAGAATATCTGGAGTTATGATCTTTGGACATGATCCTATCTCGAACACTGTTAACATTAGGAACGCACAATCTTCTTTGATACCTCAATACCCCATCTCCCCCTTTGGAAAAAACCAACACCTTCTGCTTGTGAATTGCTTCTTTTAATTGGAAAAAGACGGGGTCTTGGTCTTGCTTCTCCTTCACTACTGACACTAAGGAGGAAGCCAAACCATGCTGAACATTGACCCTACCTTCATTTTTCTCCTCAAGTTGCACTCCTAGTCGAGCCAATCTATGCACTTCCTTTGCTAGTTCTCTCTTTCCATCCTCCACATATGTAGTGCTACCCATAGACATCCTGCTAAGATCATCAGCAACAATGTTAGCCTTACCTGAGTGGTAGAGAATGCTCATATCATAATCCTTGAGCAACTCCAGTCATCTTCTCTGTCGCAGGTTAAGCTCTTTCTGGCTGAACACATACTGCAAGCTTTTGTGGTCAGTGAACACGTCCATATGCACTCCATACAAGTAGTGATGCCAGACTTTAAGAGCAAACACCACTGCTGCCTACTTAAGATCATGAGTCGAATAATTCTTCTCATGAATCTTAAGTTATTTGAAAGAGTAAGCTATCACCTTCCCTCTTTGTACAAGTACACAACCCAATCCCACTCGGGATGCATCACAATATATGATGAAGTCCCCTATGTCATCTACAAATGTCAATACTAGTGATGTAGTCAATCTAGTCTTCAACTCTTAAAACTCTTTTCACAGGCCTCAGACCACTAAAACTCGGCCTTCTTTTGAGTCATCTTAGTCAATAGGGCTGACAAAGAGGAGAAGCCTACAACAAGCCTGCGATAATATCCTGCTAAACCAAAGAAGCTCCTTATTTTTGTTGGAGAAGTTATCTTAGCCTATTCTTTACCACTTCAATTTTCTAGTATCCACCTGAATACCCTCTCCCAAAAGAACATGGCCTAAGAAAGCCACGGATTTGAGCCAAAACTCACACTTTGAGAATTTCGCATATAACTCATGATCTTTGAGTGTTTGCAAAACCACCCTTGTCATGCCCAAACCTAGGGCCTAGGCATGACATAGAGCAAGGGGAACCCGAAGGAACCCCAAGCAACCCTCTTGCAACATCATTACACATCCTTGGTTGCGAAAGCAATAAATCAAGCATCACGAAATAATAAAGTGGGACCATTGGGCTAAAGGAAAGCACTTTCATACCATAGACATTAAGAACAATAGAGTCAAGGCTCTCAGGATAGGTATATAACATGTCCAATAAACACCTCTAATACATAGATAAGAGCAGAGGCCAAGACAATGTAACCGGTCTTATCCTCATAGTCAAAATAGGCAATAAAGAAGAATATTTCAATACATAATAAGAGTAATATAGACTAAGGTCCCCAGAGTGGAGGACTTAGCAACTAGCTTGAGTAGTACCAAACAAACAATGTGGAGGAGGATGATCATCCTGGGCACTGGTTCCTACATGGTGACATCATATAGGCATAGAGTGTGTGTTAGTACATTTGAATGTACTAAGTATGTAGGATACAATGCAACAAGAGATAGACATCATAATCAAAATGCATACCAATGGGCAATAGACATCATATAATAATATGGCATGTATGATCAATGCTCAAGTAACACATTCTTAAATAACTCATGCTCATATAGAATATTATATGTGTAATATAGACCAAGCTAGATTTCCAAGGTACAACCCCTTGGTAGGTTAGTGATGATATTGCCCCATCACTTAGGTGGTGAAGTACTAACCCTTCACTCGGTTGATGATAATGCCCCCCCATCACCTAGGTGGTGAAGTACTAACTCTTCACTCGATTAGTGATAATGTTGCCCCATCACCTAGATGGTGAAGTACTAACCATTCACTTGGTTGGTGATAATTCTACCCTATTACCTAGTTGGAGAAGTACTAACCCTTACCTTGGTTGGTGATAGTGTCACCCCATTACCTTGGTGGGGGAGTACTAACCCTTCCCTCAGTTGATGATTACAGACCCCCATCTTGGTTATCTGGGTTCTTAGACAGACACACCCCCGGATTAGGCATGGCCGAATGCAACACTTTATATAGAGTATATCATATACATTAGCCCATTTCATTATCATATAGTCAATTATATCATATGTCATGCTTTGGACCTTCAACTTCTCAAGAAAATGTATTTGGACATTTTATCAAATACTTAGAGGGTATGTACTGCTAGTATAAAACCATATAATCTAGATATGAAATCATTCAAGAAAATTCATTGTAAAACCATTAATCAACACCTTGCAACACCCTCAAGCAACATACATCAAAACCCCTCATCAAATCTTACAATAGCTCCAAGATTTATAGCTCCAAAGATAGTAAAACAGTCACAATTTCACATATCTTTAACATAGTGTGCAGTAAATTTTATAATAAGCAACACACATTTGTAAATCAACTTTAAATCATGCAATTTGAGTAAAAGGAGGCTTGGGTATCATGGGTGAAAGGAACCCATGAAAGAAACCCACATGTCTTAGCTTAGAGATGAACTTGGTGAAGATTGGAAATGGAGACTTGAATCTTGAAGAAGAACCTTGAAGGAGAACCTTAGCTTGGGATGAGGTTTTGGGACTTGAATTTGGGAAGTGAAAACATGGCTAAGTGTTTGAGTGAGTATTGGAAAATGTTTTGGGTAATATGACGTGAAATTTGACTAAGTATAGGTAAAAATAAATTTAAGAACACTTAGGCCCAAGACTTAGAAGTCTTGGACTAAACTAAAAAAAAAGGTCCCAAAATAAGCAAAGGCACGTCACGGAGGCAACGCGAAAACCTATTAGAAATTGCACCATGGGATTTTCAAATTTTGATACGGTTGCTCGAAAATCAGGATTAGACCCTTTTTTCCCCTAATTTGAACCCTCTAAACAAGAATATGAAGTCAGATTTTTGAAATAACAAATGAATTTTGAGATATATGAAATTTAAAATTCTGAGCATTTTCGAAGCACGTTTTTAGGCACTTTTTAGAGTCATTTCAGTATCTCTCCCTTGGGAACATTGAACCCCAAATTTAAAAGAGATGTACAATAAAAGAGTGATCACAAACAAAATAGCACTAATAAGAATGCAACATCACATTTAAAACATCATTTTCAAAATTTCAACATACTTGTAAAATCATCATAACTTGCCAACTTAAACATGAATGCATATAAATGACATAGGGACCAAAACATAAGACTTGTAATCACATAAGGGAGTTAGAATTAGTACCTTAGGCTTGAGAGGAGTGAAAAAGATAAGGATAACACTTTTGCTTGTGCAGTTCGGCCTCCCAAGTAGCACTTTTGATTTGTTTGTTTCTCCACAAGACCTTAACGGATGCCACCTCCTTGTTCCTCAATCTCTTCACTTGCTGATCTAAGATCTGAACCGGAATCTCCTCATAAGACAAGTTATCCTTAACAATACCCATAACATCAAAAGGCATAATAGCATTAGGGTCAGCAATGCATTTTCTCAATATAGAGATATGGAGCACCGGGTGAACAAAATTCATTTCACTAGGCAACTTCAACTCATACGCTACCTTGCCAACCCTCTTCAAGACATAATAAGAACCAAAATATCTTGGACTCAACTTCACCTTTTACCAAAACGGACCACTCCTTTCATTTGGGAAACCCTCAAATAAGTCCAATCACCCACTTTAAATTCAAGGTCTCTTGTTCTCACATCGACATACGGTTTTTTGATGACTTTGGGCTGTTTTCAACCTTTTGATACTCATCCTCACCTTCTCAAGAGCCTCCATAATCAAATTTGGCCAATTAAGGCCACCTCTCCAACCTCAAACTACCCAACGATGATCTACAATGTCTCGCATAAAGATCCTCAAAGGGAGTCATACCGATGCTAGAGTGATAGCTATTATTTTATGAAAACTCAATCAAAGGAAGATGGTCATCCTAACTACCCCTCAACTCCAATACACTTTCCTTAAGCATAAATTCAACGGTTTGAATGGTCCTTTCAGCTTGGCCATCCATTTGGGGGTGAAAGGCCATACTAAGGTAAAATTTTGTACTAAGACCCTTTTGAAAAGACCTCCAAAAGTGTGAAGTGAATTGTGAACCACGATCTGATATGATGGACAAAGGAACCCTATGCAACTTTGTTAACTCATGGATATACAACCTTGCATACTCTCCAGACTCATAGGTGGTCTTAATCGGTAGAAAGTGAGCCAATTTCGTTGTCCTATAAACCACCACCCATATAGAATTAAAACCTTTTCTTGTCTTGGGCAACCCAACCACAAAATCCGTATTAATCACCTCCCAATTCCAACTTGAAATCTCTATGTCTTAGGTTAGGCGACCCAACCTTTGATGTTCGGCTTTGACTTGTTGACAACTATGGTAACCAGAATCAAACTTGGCAATGTCCCTCTTCATGCCTCCCCACTAATACAAATCCCTCAAGTCTCTATACATTTTGGTGGAACCGGAATGAATAGAATAAGAAGAATTATGGGCCTCATCAAGGACCTTCTCCCTCGAACCGTTAACACAAGGCACACATAACCTAACTTGGTACCTACGGGCACCATCTCCCCTTAGGAGAAAACCTCTACTTTGCCCTCTTTCACCATGGCCTTCAATTCAAGCAAGGAGGAGACAAGATCTTGTTTTGCTATTACCTCATCAACCAAAGAAGATTCAGACCCATCAACAACCACAACACCATCATCACCAACCTCTTCAAATCTAACCCCCAATCTAGTCAATTGATGCACCTCCCTAGCCATCTCTTTATCACCACCATTAACATGGGCTAGGCTACCCATAAATAACCTACTCAAAGCATCCGCCACCATATTTGCCTTACCCGGATGATAGTGCACATTCATGTCATAATCTTTGAGAAGTTCTAATCATCTCCTTTGCCTCAAGTTGAGATCGTTTTGAGTGAAGACATATTAAAGGCTCTTATGATCAATGAACACATCCATATGCACCCCATACAAGTACTGATGCTAAATCTTTAATTTAAACACCACAGCGGCCAATTCAAGATCATGGGTAGGGTAATTCATTTCATGCACTTTGAGTTGCCTAGAGGCATAGGCTATGACCTTACCATTTTGCATTAGCAAATAACCTAACCCAACTGTAGATGCATCATAATACACAACAAAACCCTCAATCCTATCTGGTAATGATAATATAGGAGCGGACATAAGTTTATCCTTCAATATTTGGCAGCTTCTCTATATTCATTGGTCCACACATACTTAACGTTCTTTTGAGTCAACTTTGTCATAGGGGAATCAATGGAGGAGAACCCATTCATGAACTTTCTATAGTAACCTGTAAGACCCAACAAACTTCTAATATCCGACAGAGTCAATGGTCTAGGCCAATTTCTAATCACATCGAATAAGCTGTCAGGCCTAACAAACTCCTAATATCCAATGGAGTCAGTGGTCTAGGCCAATTTCTAATCACATCAAATTTCTTAGGATCCACTTTTATACCATGCCTCGACACCACATGACCCAAGAATGCACCCTTCTTCAACCAAAATTCACACTTGTCATATTTAACATATAATTTCTCCTCCCTCAATCTTTGTAACACCACCCTCAAATGACTCATATACTCCTCCCTACTATATGGATAGATCAAAATATCATCAATGAAGACCACAACCAAGGAATCAAGGTAGGGTTTTAAGACCCTATTCATTAGGTCCATGAAGATAGCTGATGCATTGGTCAACCCAAATGATATCACAAAAAACTCATAATGCCCATATATAGTCCGGAAAGTCATCTTAGGAATTTCACACTCCTCACCCTCACTTGATAGTACCCAGATCGAAGATCAATTTTAAAGAAAAAGCTAGCCCCTAGCAATTGGTCAAATAGGTCATCAATTCTTAGAAGAGGATATTTATTCTTTGTAGTGAGCCTGTTGAGTTGTCGGCAGTCAATACACATCCTAAGTGACCATCCTTCTTCTTTACAAACAACACAAGTACACTCCAAGGTAATTGAGTAGGTCTAATAAATTTCTTCTCCAACAAATCTTTCAAGTGCTCTTTTAACTCCTTCAACTCCATTCAAGCCATACAGTATGGGGGAATGGATATAGGTTGAGTTTCGGGAAAGGAGGTCTATGCCAAAATCTATATCCCTTTTGGGAGGGACACCAGGAAGGACATTTGGGAAGATATCAAGAAACTAATTTACAATCGAAACCGACTCAATGGAAGGGACTTTGGACTCCACATCTTTAACCCTCACAAGATGGTAAAAATACTCTTTAGAGATCAACTTACGAGCTTTAATGCATGAAATGAATCTACCCTTGACCACCACATCTTGACTATCCCCCTCAAGGATAGGTTCATTAGGAAATTGAAACTTAACCCTACGGCTTCTACAATCAATAGAAGCATAGTAAGCATGCAACCAGTCCATCCCAAGAATGACATAAAAATCTACCATGTCTAATTCAACAAGATCACAAGGCAACAACTTATACAAAATGCAACCAGGACAACTTCTATAAACTTTTCTAGCAATAATAGAGGCACCAATAGGAGTAGACACTTCATATGACTCATGTAACAACTCTAAAATAACGTGGAACTTTTTAGCAATAAAATGGGTAACAAAGGAAAGAGTGACACCCGGATCAATCAAAGCATACACATCAAAGTCAAAGATTTTCAACATAACGATAACAACATTGAGAGTCTCACCAACCCCTTGCCTTCCACCTAGAGCATAAAATCGATTGTACCTTAGGGTACCACCTTGAGGACTACCTCCACCCAATGGGACTGCATTTGCACCCCATACTTTGCCACAGTTCCTAAGACAATCTATCTTCTTGTGACCAAGCTCCCCACAACCAAAGCGTGCATTAGAACCGTTCAAACACTGGCCATTATGACTCTTCCCACATCTAATATACACATCTATAAGAGAACCACAACTAACACCTTGAGTCCTAGCGAAGTCATTGGCAAACCCCCTATTAGTAACACGAGAAGGCCCTTGGGCTTGATGAGATCTAATACCCTTTTGGAACATACCCTCAAAATAGGTCGTCATGGCCTCATGCCTCCTTCTCTTCCTCAATTTCTCCTCATCCATTTGCTCGGCATAGGTTATCAGCTGATACAAGTCCATATCACTAATTGGCATGGCAGACCAGCATTCTTCATTTACCAAGTTGGAGACCCCTATCACAAACTTATTCATCCAAAATCTAGGATTGGCCACCAAATGAGGAGCATACTTTGAAAGTTGATTAAACTTGAGGGAATACTTCCTCACATTCATAGCACCTTATTTCAAATTCATAAACTCCACTAACATAGCTTTCCTAATTTCAAGAGGGAAAACTGACTAAGGATGGCCAATTTGAACTCCTCCCAAAGCACCATTACCAATCCCCTTCTCACCCTTCCATTGATCATACCATATTTGAGCTACCCCTTTGAATTGGTACGCCACCAACTCCGCCTTTTCATTCAGCCTAACACCCATGATATTCAAAATTTTGTAGACCTCATCAATGAACTCTTGTGGGTCTTCATCCACCTTTTAGCCATAGAAAACTGGAGGATTCATCCTCATTAAGTCTCTTACCCTAGCTTTCAAGGTAGTAGCATGAGGGACATGGGCCACTTGATTGACTTGGTTGGCTACAACTTGGGCAAGCATAGTGAAAGCATCTCGGAGCTCACCATTGGTAGGTTGCTCCTCGGGAGTTTGGGCCCTTCATCCTCGAGTGTTTGGTATGATCTATCATAGCAAAGAACAATTATTAGGGGAAAAACATACCACAACTCTATAGTACTACTTAGAATATGAAGAAGGGAAACATTTCCTAAAATGCCTCATAATCTCCTATTCATAGTCATGGCGCGCTTCACAACCATTAATAGAACTTTAATCGAAACAGCATTTTGGACTCTGAGGACCTATCAACTTAGTGCTCTGATAAAAAGTTTGTCATGACCCAAACCTAGGGCCTAGGCATGACACGATGTAAATGAAACCCGATAGGACCCCAAGTAAACCTCTTAGAACATCATTATAGATCCTTGGTCGTAGAAGCAATAAACAAAGCATCAAGAGATAATAAAGTGGGATAACTGGGGCTAATGTAAAGCATTTTCATACCATAGACATCAAGAACAATAGAGTCAAGGCTCATAGCATAGGTACATAACATGTCCAACAAACACGTCTGATACATAGATAAGAGCGGGGGCTAAGATAAAGTAACTGGGCTCACCCTCATAGTCAAAATACAGTAAAGAAAAATATCTCAATATATAATAAGATCAACATAGACTAAAGTTCCCAAAGTGGAGGACTCACCAACTAGCTTAAGTAGTATCAAATTAGCCACATGGAGGAGGAGGATAAACTTGGGCACCAGTTCCTACATGGTAATATCATGTAGGCATAGAGTATGCATTAGTAAGTTTGAATGTACTAAGTATGTAGGATGCAATGCAACAAGAGATAGGCATCATAATCAAAATGCATAACAATGGGCAACAGACATTATATAACAATACAACATATATGATCAATGCTCAAGTAAAACATGCTTAAATAACTCATGCTCACATAGGATATCATATGTATAGAATAGACCAAGCTAGATTTTCAAGGTACAACCCCTTGGTAGGTTAGTGATGATGACTCCCCATCACTTAGGTTGTGAAGTACTAACCCTTCACTCGGTTGATGATAATGTCGCCCCGTCACCTAGGTGGTTAAGTACTAACCCTTCACTCGATTGGTAATAATGCCACCCCATCACCTAGGTGATGAAGTACTAACTATTCACTTAGTTGGTAATAGTGTCTCCCCATCACCTAGGTGGGGAAGTACTAACCTTTTCCTCGGTTGATGAGTACAAACCCCTATCTCGATTATCCGGGTTCTTAGACCCCCAGATTGGGCATGGCCTAATGTAACACTTTATGTAGAGTATATTATATACATAAGCCCATTTCATCATCCTATAGTCAATCATATTATATCTCATGCTTTGAATCTTCAACTCCTCAAGAAACCACATCCGAACATTTTATCAAACACTTAAAGGGTGTGTAGTAATGCTAGTATAAAACCATGAAATATAGATATGAAATCATGCAAGAAAATACATTGTAAAACCATCAATAAATACATTGAAACACACTCAAACAATATACATCAAAATGCCTCATCGAATCTTACAATATCTCCAAGATATATAGCTCAAAACATAGCAAAACAATCACAATTTCACATAGCTTTAGCACAGTATGTAGTGAATTTCATAATAAGCAAGACTCATTCGTAAATCAACTTTAGATGATGTAATTTGAGTAAAAAGAGGCTTGGGTATCATGGGTGAAAGGAACCCATGAAAGAAACCCACATACCTTAGCTTAGAGATACACTTGGTGAAGATTGGAGATGGAGACTTGAAGTTTGAAGAAGAACCTTGAAGGAGAACCTTTGCTTGGGATGAGGGTTTGGGACTTAAATTTGGGGAGTGAAAATATGGTTAAGTGTTTGAGTGAGTATTGGAAAATATTTTGGGTAACATGAGGGTGAAATTTGGCTAAGTATAGGTAAAAACACATTTGGGAACACTTAGGTGCAAGACTTAGAAGTCTTGGACCAAACTAAAAAGAAGGTCCCAAAATAAGCAGAGGTGGAAGTGCGAAACCTCACTGGAAATTACACTATGGGATTTTCGAATTTTGATACGGTTTCTGTAAAATTGAGTTTAGACCCTTCTTCCCCTAATTTTAACCCCCTGAATAAGAATATAAAGTCTGATTTTTGAAATAATAAATGGATTTTGAGATTTATGGAATTTTACAATTCTAGGCATTTTTGAGGCATATTTTTAGGTACTTTTTGGGGCCAATTCAACTCTAAGGTAGTTAGCATGCTCCTCCTCATCCTTTGAATATACCAAAATGTCAACAATGAACACAATCACAAACATATCATGATACGGTCTGAATACCCTATTCATTAAGTCCATGAAAGTTGTGGATGCATTTGTCAAAGTGGCCATACCATGTCCTAAAGGCTATCTTTGGGATGTCACTTTCCCTCACCTTCAAGTAGTGGTAACCCGATCGAAGGTCTATCTTTGAGAAACAAGTAGCACCCTGAGGTTGGTCACAAAGATCATCTATTCTAGGAAGAGGATACTTATTCTTTGGTAACCTTGTTTAATTGTCGATAGTCCATACACATTCTCAAAGACCCATATTTCTTACACACGAATAGGACAGGAGCACCCTAAGGTGAAACACTAGGCCTCATGAAAACTTTCTATAGCAAGTCAATCAACTATTCTTTCAATTCCTTTAGCTCTGCGGGGGCCATTCTGTAAAGTGGGTGGAACTGAGATGGGTTTGGTCTCGGGAAGAACATTGATCCCAAAGTCAATATCCCTATCAAGAGAGACTCTAGGAAGATCATAAAAAAACACGTCAGAAAACTCATTTACAATTGGGACTGACTCAAGAGTAGCAGATTCAACATCATCAGACTTAACTCTCATGAGGTGGTAGATGCAACCTTTGGAGATCAACTTCCTAGCTCTAAGATAAGAGATGAATTTGCCCTTAGGGGCAACAAAACTCCCTCTCCACTCTAAGACAGGATCATTAGGAAATTAGAAATTAACAATCTGGGTTCTACAGTCAACAGAGGCATAAAAGGCATAAAGCAAGTCCATGTCCATTATTACATCAAAATCCACCATCTCCAACTCTACCAAGTCAACTAAGGTGCCTCTATGATAAATAGACACTATACAATCCCTGTAAACTCTATCAGCCAAGATAGACTCACTAGTAGGAGTAGAAACATAACAAGGTTCAAGCAAACACTCTGGAAGAAACCCAAACTTACTAGCCACAAAAGGGGTCACAAAAGACAAGGTGGCACCTGGATCAACTAATGAATAGCAATTAAGGGAAAAGACTTGAAGCATACCAGTGACAACATCTGGTGCAGCAGTCTGCTCCTGTTGATTACCCATAGCATAAAGGTGGTTTGTCCCCCCTCCTATACCAGAGTAGCACTTCTCTGCTGATTGCCTACTAGAAAGGCTGTGGATGATTGTGGTCTGCTGCTCCCCTCAACTCGCCTCCTCTTGGGACACTCAAAACTGAAGTGACTAGACTATTTGCATGAATAAAAAAAATCTCTTCCCATATGGTAATCACCCAAATAAAGCTTACTACACTTGCCACAAAGTGGTTTTCCCCTCGTGCCTTGGGTTACACTAGCCTGAGAATGGGCACCCGGAGCCCTGAAATTCTTATAACCCTACAATTTCTGATCATACCCATTTAAATGCATGGGCGCACTTGCTACAGACTGTGCAGGATGAGATGATCTCCTCTAGAGATAGGACTTGTCACCCTTATTCTGTCTCTGCGGGCTAGGCTCATGTCCCGCTGATCTCGCCTTTCTGCTCATCTGCTCTTCTTAATCTTTCTTTTTGTCCTACTCCATCTGCTGGGCATATACCATAAGTTTGGCGATATCCATGCCCAAAATCCACAAAGCATCCTTACACTTTTTCTGCACATGTCTCCCCAGACCAGGCACGAACTTCCTCATCCTTGCCCTCATGTCTTTCACCATCTCTGGAGCATACCTGGATAGCTTGATGAACCTGAGGTTGTATTCTTTCAGAATCATCCCTTCTTTATTCATATTCACAAACTCATACACCTTCACCCCCCTTAACTCTTGAGGAAAGAAGTGGTCAAGAAAGGCTATCTCGAACTCTTCCCAAGCTGCAGGCTCTGCATCCTCACTTTTACTCTTCTCCCACTGGTTTTACCATACATTCACAACATCCTTCAGCTGATAGGAAGCAAGCTCAACTCCCTTGATCTCATTAGTATGCATCACCTTCAGAACCTTATACATCTTATCAATAAACTTATGTGGGTCTTCTTCTACCTTCGACCCTGTATACACTGGCGGGTTTATCCTTAGAAAGTCTCTAAGTTTGGTTGCAGGTAAGGGCTCCTGTGAGCTAGAGCTAGGAGCTTAGAAACCTTGGTTCTTCCCCTAGGAGGCTACCAACTAAGTCAGCATAGTGATTGCTTCCATAAACTTTACCTCGGTAGTGGGAGTTGGTTGGGGCTGAGTAGGAGGCACCTGTGGGACCTTATTGGTCCTAGTGGGGCATCCTGTCTCCTAGCGTTTGTATGAACTGGGGCCTCAAGTTGAGCATTTTAGCTGCTGGGGCTAGAGCATCTCTATGTGCGGCGATTCTCTTTGCTAGAATTTTCTGTAAGCATAAAATGCACAAGTTAAAATAAGATTTCCATAAGGTTAAACTTTATCGCACGAACTCAGACCATAGAAGAAGCGTAACACTTCCTAATGTCCTATAGCCTCCTGCACATGAAGTGTGGTGCACAACATAACCATAAATAAGACTTTACTAGACATGGCTTCATAGACTCCCTAGGAAACTCGAACCCTATGCTCTGATACCAAGTTTGTCAAGCCCCAGGAGGGTACACTAGGCATAAGTGGCACTCGGAGACTATTGCAAGTCCCCAAGTGGACCACCTAGTCTTATTGAATTCGTTTAATCAATTCATAAATAGAAGATTAAATAAAATAATAAGATATTAGTGGGATATCACAATCACTATCATAGAATAATATGAAGAAGTATCTCAATAGAAAGAAGCGAGAAATAAACAATCCCAATACTGACCATTAACCGTCTATGTCTACGAAGCCTCTATGACTAGTATGTAGGAAGGTACCATGACAGGCCGTGGCTACCACAATCAAAGAAAAATACTAAAATAAAGCTAGTGGAATAATGATCCTCGGAATGTAGGGGAGGGCTCACCAAGGTCTGAAATAATGAGCTCTGAACCTCAATGATTGGGCTGCTGAAGTCCTCTGTCTACAGAATTTGCATCGAATGATGGAGCGCCAAGGGGGCGTTAGTACATGGATTTACTATATGTAAAATATGCTAAAGTAGATAACTCGCAATAACAATAGCTCATAAATCACTCATCCTCAACTCAGAGTAAAGGACAGAGTTCTATCACCTCACTATCTATCAAGCCATCATACAATCACATCAATGTCAGAGTACTATCAACAAGGAAACCTATTTGGAAGTTTCTATAACCAACCAGCATTACCTATGAGCCCAATGATGATACAGTGAAGAGATGTTGCTACCACATCCGTCCAGTACATTGCCAGGGTACAGGATGAGTCTGTCACAGATACCAAAAGAAGTCTATCAAGTCCTCTACGGGACTAAGGAAGCATCTGCTTTTTGCAGTCCAATCCTTTCATATGTTGGCCACATAGTTAATAAGTACAAGTGGGACTCACTCTCACCCATTTCGGTGTTAATACTCCTCCAGGACTCAATATACTCATAAGTCTATCAAGGCTAGGCTGGTTGTACAGCCAACCCCCCTCTCAGGCAGGGTCCTCCTCTCATCTATCATTTGATCAACTTAAGAAATAAATTCTTCCTTTCAAACTCTTATCTTAAACTCATTTAAACCTTAAAAATATCACTTTAATCCATTTCATCCATCACAACACTCATCTCAAGACTCAGACTTCATCAATTATCACATTCAAACAATTAAGGCTCTAGACATTACCCCCTAAGTTCATTCTTGTAGTGTTAAACAATTGAAAACCTGAATTTAGGTAAATAGTCATACAATAATGCATATAATCAATAGATACAAGTATGATGATCATCAATTTTAGATAATACATATAAATTAAAGATAATGTTCAAGAAGTAAAGATAATGTTCAAGAAGTTCTTCAAGAATCACTACTCAAGACCCATCAACTAGCAATTTACAACTTAATCTACATATTGCGACAATGGAAGAACAATTTCATGTTTTTAGGGTAGCCTTTACATACCTGGAATTGAAGATTGTACAAACCCTCGATAAAAATTGAAACTCAAGCTTGGAATTCCTTAACCCCTCTTCTTCTTCTCCTCTTAGAACTTACGTTTTGCCTTAGAAAAAAATGAGTTTTGAAACCCTTTCATATGAAAAAATCCTTAAAAACACGTTTTGGAAAGTTAAAATAGGTTAGGAAGGACCAAAATGCCCTTCCCGCAATTAAAAGAAAAAGTCTAAAATATTTACACTGGTCCATGGGGCGCGGACTAGTGCATTTTTTCTTTTTTCGTAAATCCTCAAATTTTGTCAAAAAATTATAAAAATTAATATGTGTAGGTGCACATTTTGTCCGCATCGCACCAAGGACCAAGTAGACACTGCCCGAAGAAAATTAGAGAAATTATTATTTTGGTCCAGTTGCTCTTATATTGGGTCGAGACCATTTTTTAACTCGATTTTCCACATTGATCACAAATTCGATCTCGAATTTTCTATTAGAGCTTTGGAAGAAGCATTGTGCGCACAAACATTTAAGGGAATTTCAGTAATTTCATGGAGTGTTACAATACCTCGCCTTTGAATCAATTTGGATCATTAGTAAAAGATCTCATCTCAATTCATCAAGCTCTAATTATACATGCTTGGAATTATGTAGTTTTACTTGAAAATCACAGAAATCATGTAATTCTTCATAATTCATGCATAAATAAGTATGATCATCACATCGGAATCACAATCCTTGCAGTTGGAATCAAATAATAAAAGCCCATAAGAAATCATCATGAAACTTTGAGAAAGAGGAGGTTTTGCATTGGACTTCATGGATGAAATTAATCCATGAATAAAGCCCTACATACCTTAAGTGAGAATCCCTAGACTTGAAGAAGAAACTCTAGAAATCCTTGAGACAAACATTCAAATCCTAGATTCAATGGAGTTCTTATCTTAGAAAGAGAAATATTTGAGAGCCTTTGAGAGAATTATGAGAGTGAATGAGTTAGAATAAATTAATAATAGGATTTATAGGGGTTAGGTCAATTAAGTTAGTTAGAAGGGAAAAAATAACATAGTTTAGGATTTAAACAAATTGTAAATGTCCAAAAAGACCATAATTAAAAGCTTGCCAAAGCCATCCAAGAGACCCTGTCCACGAGTCGTGGTTCTACCTATGGCTCGTGCTTTGGCTTCATAGAACTTATGACACAAAAGTTGAGCTAGTGAAAATCGCACTATGTGTACCACGAACAAATAGTACAATCTATTTTTCCTCATACGAGCTATAAGTCCCTTCGTAAGAACTTCCCTAGACTTAGAGAATATTCCATTCTTCAGAGGCCACTTTAATGATGCACTCCATAGGTTGTGATTCCATTGAAAGCCCACTCTATTAATCATGAAACCATTTCCAGAAACTCAATAAATTCTAATTTTTTGGACTCGGGTCCATGAGACCTTCCTACAACCGGTGATCCTATCCACAAATTAGTAGTGTGTTAGCTTGTAAGACCAAGTCAGACTTAAAAATGTCTCAACTTTTCATTTTCCAGGACATTCAACATGAGGGGTATTACAATATCTCCCCCTTGCTATCATTCATACTCAACTAAGATAGAAATATGCTTTAGTAGAGTAGGAACATAGTCATCATTATAATATATAGGGAAAAATGCAACTTAATCATCATTTTCATAAAATCAACAAACTTACATATCAAACATCATTCAAAAATAATTTCATGATCATGCATCCATGCAACGTGTCAACGAAACACGTATTCATGAGAATTTGGAGGAATGAATCATATTAGGTACTTAGGCTTGAATAGAAGGAAAAAGTAAGGATATTATTTCATCATGTCCACCTCAACTTCCTAAGTAGCACTCTCAACTTATTGGCTCCTCCATAATACTTTGACGGATGCAACCTTTTTATTTTTGTGTCTCTTTAATTGCCAGTCTAAAATCTTAACATGTATTTCTTCATAAGTCATATCTTTCAATTGAATAATAGCATTCTGATCACCCATGTATTTTCTTAACATTGACACATGAAACACTAGATGAACCATGGCTAACTCCATAGGCAAACCTATCTCATAAGCTACTTTATCAATTTTTTTCACTATCTCATATGGTCCCACATATCTAGGACTCAATTTGCCTTTCTTACCAAAAATGCATTACTCCTTTCATTGAAGAAAACTTTAAATATACTCAATCACCTTCCTCAAATTCAAGATCCCTCTTTCTAGCATTGTCATATGACTTTTGAAGGCTTTGGGCAGCCCTTAACCTTTATCGTGTGATTTTCACATTCTCCATAGCATCAAGTACCACATCTAGTTCAATCAAGGAAATCTTACCAACTTCAAACTATCTCACCAGTGGTCTACATTGTCTATCATATAAGGCTTCAAACAATGTCATATTGATACTTGTGTGAAAAATATTGTTATAAGCAAATTCAATAAGAGGTAAGTGATCATCCCAACTTCCTTTGAAATCAAACACACAAGTCTTCAACATATCTTCCAACGTTTGGATTGTCCTTTTGGCTTAGCCATCTATTTGAGGATGAAATGTTGTGCTTAGCTTCACCTTCGTACCAAGACAATTTTGGAAACACTTCCATAAAGGAGAAGTAAATTGAGCACCTCTATCTGATATACACTACTAAAAATTTCTTGAAAAGCGATAGCCAAAAGGACAGACTATGTCGCTTTTTTTCTCCAAATTAACGGAAAAGCGATGCAGTCTAATCTATTGCTTTGTTGGTTGACGCCTTTCGAAAAGCAATGGACTGCGTTGCTTTATATTTTCGACACTTTTTGAATAAATTTTTTCAAAAAAAAAGTGGCGTACATAGCGTCACTATCCATCTCATATTTAAAAAATTATTTTTAAAAAATTAAAGAAGAAACGGACTTGGGGTCCCTTTCCCTCGTAACTTTAAAAAATTATTTTTTTAAAACTTAATGAAGCAACGGACATGGGGTCCCTGTCTGTTGCAATATATGAAAATAAATTATAAAAAGCGACGTACATAGGGATGCAGTCCATCGCTTTTCTGGAAAAGTTTTTTTAAAAAATTACAGAAAAGCGACAGACTTAAGGACACAGTCCATCATTTTTTCTGCATTTTTTTACAACAGAAACCTGCAGTTTCTGCTACCAACTTGAAAATTTAAAAATAATTCAATTCAATCAAAAATAGCAATCCAACAGGAGTAAGAACAAGTTCAACAACAAAATACATAACACTAATCAAAATCAAACATTAAAAATGAATAAAATCCAACAATTATAATGTTTAAACCAACATAAAGTTCATAAAATTGTCCAAAATATAACTAAAGTATCCAAACATAACTAAATTATCTAAAACATACCTAAAAGGAACCTAGGGACTATTCTCAACAAACTCATCATCTTCACTATCATATTTGGGACCGGAAGGATGTGGTACAGGACTACGGGCAAGGTTGAGCACTTGTTCTTTGATTTGTACCACTTCTTATTGTTGCTAAACCCTCCTTGCCTCAGGAGCTATGAATGCGTTTGAAAGTTCTTGTATTTTCTAAGACATAGCAGCCAACTGAACCTAGTCAAGGGCCTTGGCCTGTATCGACGATCCAATGCCTTCTAAACCTGATTGGGTTCATTATATGGTATTCCTAGATCTCATCTCATATATCCGACCTTTTTGGATCCCGGCAACCACTTTTTTAGTCTAAATTTGTTGGGACAGCTCAGGCATAAGTTCGACATCATCTCTAAGCTCACGAACGTATCGTTCATGCTCTTGCTGCATATATGCTCTTGCTGCATATATATATATAGAAGTGTTAAGAAGCTTATGTAAGCTTATTCAGCCCTCAACTCGACCCATACTCCCGGGTCTGACTCATTATCCTTCTTTCGAATATGATTTCTCTTAAAAACCTCATGTTGAAATGGAACCCGTCCCATTTCTTGCTCCTATAAAAATCTAATAATATAATTAATGAAATAATATTCAATCTAAAAGGTATCATCCTTATAGTATAACATGTAGCCATTAACACAACAATTAATTGCATGATATGACAATCCTAATTTGGAAACAAGCCTCTTTGCTTGATAAAAACTCCTCAGTATGTTTAACTCAAGATCAACCAACTCACCCAGGAGATCAACCATTGAGTCCATAGCCGCATTAGGAACATTTCAATCCGATTTAATATTCATTAATCTAACTGCTACAGACAATTGGGAATGCTAATTCCCCTCACGTAATGGACGACTAGCCTCTTCTAATTCTACATAGAAACATCTAGCTTCTTTATTATGAGATTTATTAAAGAATTGGTTAGGTTCAATCCCCCCTTGAACTCCGAAAGCATCATTGATCATTTCATGAACTCTATCTTGTTGAAAGGTGTCATGTTGATACCTATCATATGTTCAAATCTAATCTGACCATGTGGTACAAGCATATTATATTCATCCACTGGCATCAAATTATAAAATATATCATTTTGTCCATGTATTTCTCCGTGATCTACCCACATTAAATATCTAGTCTTAAATTTCTTACAATACAAATGCATAATAACTTCGTTTGGACTTAAGAATTTTAGGCGCCTACATGCACCGCAAGAACACCTAACCGAATGATTTCTCGTAAAACTATTAAGGTCATTGTATGATCGATAAAAATTCTAACACCGTCAATAAATGTAGATTTCAGTCGACCATCATTTTCACAATACATGTCATACATCAAAAAATGATTATCCATCTACAAAAAATATTTAAGTGTATAAGTAAAATTTTTCTAAGTATAAAAGTAATAAAATTCAATTTAGCAAGTATATAAATTCCATGTTCTAAATTATATTTAAATGGGCATAAGTTGAATTTTTCTAAGTATAAAAAGTACTAAACTTCTAAATAATATTCAACTTTAAGTTCACAAC
>JAOTQJ010154731.1:0-30247 GCA_025642045.1 Solanum sejunctum | reverse complement strand
ACACATTAAAAAAAAAAAAAAATATATATATATATATATATATACACACACACACACACACACATATATATATATATATATATATATATATATATACACACACACACACACATATATATATATATATATATATACATATATATACACACTAATAACTAACATTTCTAAACCAATCATCCAAACATAATTTAAAACAACATTCAAAATAAAACATTTAAATATATCCAAATAATCAACAAAAAGAAGATATTGTCTAACAAAAAGAACAAAGTATCCATAAATAGCAAGGGGTTAAAATATCAAACACTTGGTGCTCAAGCACCGGCATCAAATTGATTCTCAAGGTCTTGGGCTACGATCTCCTCCTTTGTAGTCTGGGCTGCAACAACATGTGAACTACTCTCTCCCTGTGTTATCTATTGCTCCTGATCTCTCTGTATAGCTGCCAAAACTAGGGACTCTTGTACCACCTCATCCGGTATCGGCTCCTCCTCCAGTGTTGTTGCCTCATCATCAGTTCTGGGCCACTTTTAGTTCACCGCTAGGTCATCACTCTCGAGAGCCTCTTCTTGTGGGCATATGGGTGGTCTTCAAGCAAATCAAAAATATTATCACCCATAGGTGCCACCTCCGAGATTGGTATCAGGGCTACTAACGTCTTAAATAAGTTGGGCTTGAACTTAGCCAACTCCTCTATAATAGCACTCATGTCAACAAGCCTGGCATTTTTTATCCTCTTCTGGGCTCGATCCTTGAAAGCATTTACTCTGGTGTCCACTTCTATAACTCTCTCATCTATCAACTCACAAGAGAATGCCTTGGCCTTCTCCTCTAAGTCCTAGACTAGCTAATGGACCCATGGCCTGAACTGGCTAGCTAGCCTCTGCAATTTGAACTCTGTTATAGCTATCCTATGCACCAATGCCTTAAAAAGCAATAGAAGATATAAGAGAATCAACTTGTATAGTAGAAGGTGTTGATGCAAATGTGTTGGAAAATGGCATCATCTTGATCTTAATAACTGGAGATGGCCCTGAAGTAGCTGGAGTAGCATTGGTGGAGGATGGGGTCGCCTCCTATGTCAGTTGCTCAACAGGGAATGGATCTAGTAATGGAGGAGAAGATGATCTTTGTAGGGCCACGAATTTCTCATCAGCCTTCATCAAGCTGGGATTCATGGTGCGCACGACATCTACATGACAGTCCAAGTGGAGAGAAACATGTACCCCAGTTGCATTGCATAATCTATGTGTCAAGATGGGAAAAGCCAATGTAGTCTAGGTATAGATTGCTAACTCGTAGATCTGCACCACCATAATGCAGTCCCAGTCAATCTCTAGCCAGCTAGAATGCTATCTTGTAGCACAGCTCTCTCTAATGTGATCACATTATCCGTAAATGTAGGTCTAATGCGTTAATGGATAATAGACTACCAAAATTTTACCTAGAATGAAAGGTAGGACTTTATAATAAAATTAGTATGGTTTGTGACCGATGTAGGCTCAACACCCGTCTCATAAATCTGGACTACTATCCACTTGAGGAGCTCTATTTTTTAACCGAACATCCTTCTCATACACCGCCTTCCATATCTTTACAATTTGGTTATCATATTTAGCGGTGGAATAGGGTGCTTCATAGTTTGGCCCAAACTAGACCCTCTCAATTGTCTCCTCTGAAATATCAATAATTTCGCCCTAGATTAGAACTTCGCACAACCTCGGTCGCTCTAAAGCTTTCTTTCCTCTAAGAAGATCTTGGAGAATAGTGGCATAATAGGCAGCATGAAATTCTCGGATAAGATATGGGGCATACTTACCCAACTTTTGTGACAGTCATCCAGGCCTGTGACGGTTGATATCTGCCTCCAAGTCTAGTACCCTAATCAACCCGGAGTTATTCAGTCTCGACTCCTCATGAAATTTTTGAACAGGCTTCCCTTGACCCTTTTGTTCCATCCCCTATTCATATGTTTCCTTTATGCTTGGAACATACCACCTAGCATTTCTAGGGTCTATAGAAGTGACAGTAATAGTAGGGTCTGCCATAGCTTGAGAATTTTCCCCCTCAGGTTGGGTTTGAGATGCCTCTATAGACCCTGACTCCAAAAGTGAGAGACCATCATCTGAATTGTCCTTATCACCCTCCTCTTCTGACTAGGAAGGGCTTGTAACTTCCATCAGTACAAGAGCAGTGCAGGCTTGAGTTTGAGAACATTTGCCTCGAGGTCTATGCAAACTCTATAAACTTCCACAGATCCCTGAGATTGCTCTTCATCAGAAGGGTCATTCCTTACTCGTCATCCCAAAGCTTTAATAGCTCCTTTTCTTGCCTTCGGTGCCATATATCCTGAAAACCCAACCCCAAGATACATCATGAGCACCATGGTATTTGATCAAAAAGGATTCACACAAAGAAGAATCAATAAAGAGCATCAAAAATAATAAAAGAAAACATAAACAAAGTGCACTAAATCAGTTGCAGATCTACAGGTACGAGACACAGGTATGACTCATAGGGTATCCTATGATCGTACAATATCCTTATATAGGTAGGTGCTTGAAAAAATAACATTCTGATCATAGATATAAGGCTTAGGTACGACTGATAGGTTGACATATGAGTCGTATCCTGGGCTAGTAGTAGGGAAGAGAATACAATTTCTGAACAAGGCAGGTCCGACGAGTCTCTCACTATGATTCGTAGTAGGCAATATGAGTAGTTGGTAGGTGTTGTATGGCAAGTGTTAAGGAACCTCAAGGGTCTATTACCTTCTTTGAGCTGCAACTATGACTCGTAGGGTGACCTACAACTCGTAAGAGGTCCCTATAGCAAAAAACAAAAGGTACCAAAATACAGCATATTTGATGCCAAAAAACAAGGAATTTTGTGAGTTATTTGTGCAACTTTTTATGGTTTTTATGCGTTTTGTGTTGTTTTTGCAGAAAAGTTAGGTTGGCATGATTTTTGAAGAAAAGTTGTAGATTTTGCTAAATCATAGGACATACGAGCTCACCTACGAGTCATAAGGTGTATCATAGCTAAGTGGAGGTCACCCCTATGAAGCCATCCAATGAGTCATATGTCTCACCACGACTCGTATAGGTGGACTCAAAGAAAGAATCAGAGAGCAAAAATATTGGACCAAAAACTGAAGGCTAAGACTACGGGAGGAATATACGAGTCGTAGCTCAAGCAATGACTTGTACTTGTGGGTCATACAAGTTTAGTCCGAGATGCCTAGAGCCTGATACAAGACAACAACTACGACTCGCAGGTCACCCTATGAGTAATACCTGCAAGGCATACCAGCTACCACCAGTCTATTTTGTCTTATTTTTAGGGTTTATTTGTAAAAATTATAAATACATTTAGTTTGGTTTTTAGAAGAAGACCCGAGATTTTTAGAAGATAGACCTTGCCTTTGAATATTCTCTTAAGAACATTTTAGGGTTTTAGATTCGTTTATTATTTTCTCTTGGAAAACCCATTTTGGGGATTGCAAATCTTGCCTTATACATATTATTGATCAATCAAGCTTTGCATTTGCAATTTGTGGTGTCTACAATCTTCATTGCTTTTGGTAAAACTCTCAACTATGTCATTCATTTGCATTTTTGCTTGTCTTGCCTTAGCTATGAGTAGCTAAGCACCCACAACTTGGGGTTATGGCAATCATCGGTAGTTAATTTGAAATAACCTAGATTTATTGCATTTCTATGATTGGGGTTTGTATGTATTATCTATTTACCTTCATTATGATTGTCGTTTGGTGGTGGCCAACACCAAATCCCACCTACTGTTACAAGCCCGACCAAGGTGGTGACGAATAGGAAAAGGGAAGTAAATGATAGGATTCAATTAATGTGTTCTCATCTACTCAACCAAGCCTAACCAAGGGGAGGTTGACTAGGATAATTGGTAACGGTTAGTTGGCACGCTATGGTGGCTGACCAAGTGCCATAGTGAAATTCAACCTTCACTTTCACAAGAGGGGTGGAAGGACCTAAGGTACTATCCTGCATACGAATTTCTAATTGTAGTTATGTTACCTAGGGTAATCGAGTCAACAAACCATAGTGAACATAATTCCAAAGTTGTCCCCAAAATTGAGTGTTTCCTCGCATCATAGTTTAGTGTTTATTTTACTTTATTTTTGAATCACAAGAAACCCCCTCCCCCCCCCCACTCCTCTTTTTAGAGATTTTAGTTATTTATGCTTGAAATAATTAGTAGTAGATTATTGTAGTTTAGCCTTGTATTCCCTATGGATTCAACCCTAACCTTTGGTTAGGTTAATTGCTAACAGCGACTGCTTTCTTATTGGAGCGTGAACATCATCAAACATTATGGCGCCATTGCCAGGGAATACGGCTAGGTTTTGACTTGAATTCATTATTAGTTAGTTCTAGTGTTGATTTCTAGAATCTCTTGTATTTTACTTTTTTTAATTTTGTTGTTTGATTTTATTTGCAAGGTGTACTAGGTCGTATGCCCAATAAAAGAAACCAAGGCAATCCCTTAGCTCCACTTAATTTGGAGATCCATTGACTACCAAGAAAAATGGCTTAAGTGAATAAAGATATCGAGGTTAAGGAGGATATGAATACGAATGAGGATATGGGAAGAGAGGAGAATCCACAACCAAGGGTAACAGGCCACAGCTTAGGGACTTTAATGAAAATGCTTATGGATGGAATACTTAATAGTTAGACCTCGTGTCCGGGCTCACGTTCTTACTTCAAGAAATGAAAAACTTTATCGATTGAATCCGATGGATATGGATGTTACCGATGCCATAGTACTGCCTCCTTTACTGGTAGATACTAGTTCACTGTATCGAGTGGATTGCTCCAAATGCCCCAAGACTGCAAATTATTCACAAGGCTACCTTCAAAGGATCCCCACTGTCATCTCTAAAATGTGGTGTTTGTTTGAAAGAGTGTCATGGGGATACAAAACCTTTCTCTTGATATTGTCGGTTTAAGAGTGTTTCCACTGTCATTGATTGTAAATATAGTTGTATGGTTATCCGAGCTTCGTCTGAGTACTATTACAAGTTGGCTGAGCTTCAGAGAGTATTCCTTGAAAGATATTTTTCAAGATCTAAGAAGTTGAAGCTAAAGGACCAAATTTACAACTTTGAGCAATTATCGAGTGACTCTATTAGCACAACATAGGAGAGGTTTAATAAACGCTTGAGGATAGTCCGCGATCAAGATTGTTGATGATGCTTTGATTGAGATTTTTTATTGGGCGCTTGATGAGAATAGTCAAGCTTGTGCTGACACAATCATAGGAAACATATTCCTTGACCCACCTTTTGCATTGATAGCTGCAAGGACGGAGTAACTAGTCAAAACTAATAGAGCATGGGGTCAATAAGAGTGGGATGCGATGAAACCTTCTTGTGCGATCAACACCAACAATGAGCAAGCAAAGGTAAATGAAGAGATCATAGAACAACTTGCTCAACTTTGCACAAGTATTGACTTGGTTTTAAAGCAAAACCAAGAAAGTGTCAAAGCAGTCACCCACCAACCACTGAAGGCTCCTATCTATGATGATCCATTCTTTGATAAATATTCATATTTTGTAAGCAACCAAGTGGCGGGTTTCAGGAACAACCCCTAAGGGTCCCACTTGGAATATTGGAGGCAAAGGTCCGAGAATCAAGGTCGGAACTTCAACTGTGATGAGGTGTATAGAGACAACTAGGGTGGATATTATGAGAGAGAGAGAGAAAGAGAGAGAGAGAGAGAGAAAGTGCTTGATGCCGAATAGGGAAGAAGAAAGGGCTATAAGGAATTGTCCTTATGTGCCACCTCACAACCGTGATGTTGGGTCAAGTAACTCCAGAATCAAAGAGATGTTCAAAAAGTTTTTAAAGTGAGCCAACCACCAAGATGAGACGTTAAAGGGAATGAAAGAGGATATTTCAAGTATTAACCAAAAGATAGAGTCTCACTTGGTGGTGATTAAGCAACTTGAACAACAATTTGGACAAGTTTCTTTACAGTTGAACCAACGCCAAAAGGGTACATTACCAAGCAATACAGTTCAAAATCCTAAAATGAAGGGCATTGCATGGCGTTTATGACCCAGAGTGGCAAGAGCACTGTAGATCCCCCTATGTCAGTAATTGTGGATGAAGTTAATGAGAAGGGTCTTGGTGGTGAAGTAGTGGTTGAGGGAGAAGATTCGAACGTTGTTAGGATGTAACAATAAGAGGCAAGGGATCATAAGAAATTAAATCAATTTCCAAATCCCCTCCTGCTTTCCCTCGAAGGCTTAAGAAAAAGGAAGAGAAGGGTAGATTTAAACACTTCCTCTCAATATTGAAGCAACTCTCCATCAACATTCTCCTTCTAGAGGCCTTGGAGAAAATAGTCAGGTATGCCAAGTATATGAAGAATTTCATGAGCAAGAAACGCACTTTAAGCCAAGATTTCTCACAAGAACTCCAACAATATAGTATGATTATGACCAAATATCTTGTGCAAAAATGGGAGGACCCTAGTGCATTCACCATCCCTTGCACCATTGGTTATGTTGAGTTAGCAAGAGCATAGTATGACTTAAGAGTGAACATAAATTAATGTCTCTTATGGTATTCAAAAAACTTGGCCTTGGTACTCCCACCTAGACAAGAATAAGGTTGCTTATTGTGGATCGATCCATTAAAAAGCCAGAGGGAATCCTTTTGGATATGCTTGTTAAAGTTGATAAATTCATCTTTCCTGCGGATTTTTTTATTCTTGACTGTGAAGTTGATTTTGTGGTGCCCATCATCTTGGGGAGACAATTTCTAGCAACTAGGAGAGCCCTAGTGGATATGAATTTGGGACAACTATATTTTAGGGTCAATGATGCAGTGGTCGTATTCGATATTCGTCAATCCATGAAGCACATGGACAAGTCCAAGAGTGAGGTCTGGACCCTTGATGATAGTTGATGAAGGACAGTGACAAAGTCAAGCCACGACGTTAAACAAGACGCTTCTTAGGAAGCTACCCAAGCATTGTTGATAATTATTGGTTTGGTTTAAGTGTTTTTAGTTGATTGAGATTCTTAGTTAGAAGATGTTAGTGTGTTTTTAGTTGAAAGACATTGATGCAATTGTAATATTTTAAAAATTATTGTGTTTTAGGACTTTGTTTGCAAGCAAATCTAAGAGTTGAAAAAGTGAGAAAAGGGCATTTGAAGAAGCCTCTACGAGCAGGTCTATGAGTCATAGTCACCATGATGACTCATAGTCATGCCTTGTAGAGGGAATCAGTGAGTATAAGAAGTTAACACATACACTATGAGCCAACTTTACCATCCCTAAAATTTTTACAAGTGTTGGATCTATTACGATATCGGGACTTACAAGTCGTAGGACACCTTATGACTCGTAGTCGGGGTCTCATAGCCCCAATTTGCAGTTTTAAAAATCTGACCTAGTTTCATTTAAAAGGGGGTCAAAATAGA
Source organism: Solanum sejunctum (assembly GCA_025642045.1). NCBI lineage: Eukaryota > Viridiplantae > Streptophyta > Magnoliopsida > Solanales > Solanaceae > Solanum > Solanum sejunctum. The sequence continues at coordinate 22,774 of JAOTQJ010154731.1, read as the reverse complement.
ATTTGACCCCCAAAATCCATTCTCCAAGCCCTAAAGATCAAAAACCCTCTTTGATTATCCACATCACTTTTCCGATCAAAACCCCAACCACACACATCATTTTCTATTCATGATTCCGATAGTGACACTATTGCCTAGGGTTTGGCTTATTTTTTAATCTACAGTACATTGATTCAATTCTTCTTCAATTTGGTAAGTTTCTTGGTTAATATTAACGAACTATGTTGGCGAGTTATGCTGTAGATGAATATGTATATGTTTAACCATGAATTTTCAAGCACATTTGATGATATTCTGATATAAACTTAAAAAAAACCTAGGGTTAGTGTGCCTTGAAGGATGTTGTGATGAATTGAACCTTGTATGAAATTCTTGAGTAGATGGTTGTAAGTGTGTAAATGCTTAATCCATTAAGTATAGTGCCTATGTGTTACCTAAGCATTCATCAAATTATTTTTGAAACTGGAATTTGGGTAGTGTGGGTGTGTTTCATAGGTCTTAACTTGGTGGACTAGATTGTAATGGCCTGAATGGACTCGATATAATGTCTTATTGATATCAAGCGTGAGATTGGAAAGTATTTTGTTTTCAATGTGATTGATGTACTATTAAAATGATCTTAATTCTTAGGGATAATAGTGGTTTTAACTTTCTGTTGTCATTATGGGATTGCTTAGGTACCAAATATTTTGTATTGCTCTTATGTGCCAAAGTATTTTGGATGGTGTATTTGGTTTGTGCTTGTTGTGGGAAAATGATAAGCACCACTGGTGCCTTCTGTTTCCTGTTACAAGGCATTCCTACAACTTGTAGGTTCCCCTACGACTCGTAAGGGTCCCTCGCAGCAAGCATCAATCACCTATGATTTCTACATATTTCCTTTACGAGACCCACATATGAATCTGAACATATGTTATGACTTATAGGGAGGGTCTCGTAATTTTCTCTTATATTTGATGTCAGATTGCATTTTTGTAAGTCATTTTATTACTACGAGGCTAACTCATAGGCCATCCTATGAGTCATAATTGTATTTGTACATGCACACTTGCAATTGTTTCAGTGATCTTTCTTCTATTTTATTTTTGTTTCTATACTTCCATGTTTACGTTTCTTATTCTTTGTTATATGATTTATTGTATTAAACATCTTGTAACTTATATGTTGTTGTGTGGTTGGCTTGCAGATAAAATTCCTCTAATGGACAGATGTGCTACTCAAGCTTTCCAATGGAGGTTGATTGATGAATCCTCCGAGACTGATCATTCAGAGGGCTCTGTGGAAGTCCACAGAGTAAGGTAAGATCCTGAGGCCAACAGACCCCAAACTCCGTCACTTGCATCATAGACACATATGTACATTAGTGGTTCCTCCTAGTCTGAAGGGAAGAAACAGCACGGTAACGGGGACGAATCGAATAGCAGCCTTCTTTAGATGACCCCCTCACACTCTGAGTCAGAATTGGAGTCTGAGAGCACTTCCCAGCAGAAAGAAGTCCAGTATCAACCCCCTACCGACCACAAATGGTGTGTCCTAGGGATGAAGGAGACATATGATCAGGGTTTAGAACCCAAGGGAAAGGGCAAACCGGTGTAGTAATTTCACAAAGAATTGAGACTGAATGACTCGAGGTTAGATAAAGTGCCTAAGTTGGGTGTGAAGTTAGACAGACATAGGCTTCGATGGACCACACAAAAGCTGGGCAAGTACACCCCCTTTATAGTCCATGAGTTCTATGCAGCATATTTTGCCATACTCCGCTGGGGGGTACGAAAGAACAAAAAGCCTATGGAGCTGCTAAGGTTAGAGATAGTGCCAGTCCGAAGTAGGAGAGTTCCTATTTTGAAGGATACTATTTGTTGAATCCAGTTTGGACTCAATTATAGAGTGCCTCAGTCTACTGCAGAATATTATGGGCAAATTACAAGATAAGGAGAGTGATGACTGGAAGAACATTGGGCCAAGACAGAGCTTCTACGATAGATTGCGGGCCAGATTTATGAGGAGGGCTTTGATCAAACATAAGTTACAAACCACGTTGATCGTATAATGATGGTCTACCTCTCTTTTCGGGTCAAGTTTCGATGCTCCATTATCCATTGGCGTATCCCCCCACTTTCACGAATAATGTGATCACTTTGGAGCGGGCTATATTATTAGCCAGCATCTTAGCTGGTTATGAAATAGATTAGGCTCGAATCATTTTAGAGCAGATCCATGAGGTAGCTATCTAGACAAACACTTCACTGCCATTTCCTAGTTTGATTCATTGGTTGTGTAGTGCAGTAGGTGCTCCTATTGATCCCCGTTGGGACCACCACATAGAGGCTACATGCACCATGGATCCCAGCCTCATAAAGGCTGACGAGAACTCGGTGGCCTTACCACAAGCAGCTTCTCCTATTTTATAGCCATTCCCAGTAGAGCCTCTGACTCAGAGTGCACCTCCAGCTGCTACCGGCACTACTTCAGTTGCTTCTGAGGCCACACTAGCTGTGGAGATCGATTCCACTCCATCCTCCATTACTCCAGCACTAGCAACAGCTTCTTTACATGTCAATTCTATTATTTTTATTGTTTCTTTTCAAGCACTACTACACAAGGTGGCTAAGGCAGAGTCCAGGCTTCAGGATTTATCTGCACAGGTCCGGCCATGGGTTGATAAGACCATACAGGAGTCTGAAGAGAGGATAAAGGATTTCACCTGTGATTTAGTAGATGAAAAAGTTAGGGCAATGGATGTTCGAGTAGATGCTTTTGAGGTGAGAGTCGAGCAGAGACTTGAGGGAGATTGACCTGCTGATATGAGTGTGGTGACTGAGGAGTTGGCCATGCATAAGGCCGACCTCTTGCAGATGTTAGCAGCCCCAGTAATAGCCCCGGAGGTAGCACCGGCTTGTGATGAGGCATTCTATTGGCTAGCCGACCATTCACACATCTATGGGAAGAGTCCCCTTGATCATGATGATGATCCAGAGCCAACTCTAAAGAGGTAATGACTGGAGGAGGAGCCCATACCCAAGGAGGTGGTGCAGGAGTCGCTATTATTGGTGATTATTCAGAGAGATCGAAAGCAGCACACCCTACATGGAGAGAGTAGCTCAAGGATTGTTAAGGAGGAGTTAGTGCCCCAGGACCCCATAGACCAATCAGAGACCGTTGCTTGATGTACCATGATGCTTGACCTTTTTGGACCCCAGTTCTTACTTTTATTTATGTATATTTTGTTCTCTTGTTAGACAATATTATTTTGATGTTGGTTTTTAAATGTTTTGTGTTAGATAATGTCTTTATTTTGATTTTGGATATTGGTTTTTAAATATTGGTTTTTAATGTATATATATCTAAGTCTATTTTTATAATGTTCATCTTAGTACATGTTTTTACTTTGAGGACAAACTATCCTATTTTGGTGGGGTGTGGGAACTATCCTTGTGGATGTTTACTTTCCCATTGAAATGGCATGTTTAGGTAGTGTAGATAATGTGTAAATTCATAGTAGTGTTATCTGTTGGCATATACATAGTCTTTAATTGCATTTTAAAGTTTTGATGAAAAATTGAGTACCCTCAAAATTTTTGAGATTGTGGTTGTTGATGCATTCATACATTTTTTTAGTATCTAACAATGTTTGTTCTGATATTGTGAAGGTAAGTTGAGGCTGAAATCATGACCTGTGAGTTTATATTTGATTGTGGATGAAATGGCATGTGCATTGTGAGCTTATTTTGTTGTATTCATGCATCTTATATGGACTCAGAACTTGCCTTAGTACTCTAAGATTGGTTTGGTGATTTGGTTAATATAGAAAGGATCTTAGGACTTTTTTCTTTGAGTAAACCCACTTTTAGCCTAAATGACCCACCAAATATGTGAGTGAATCTCTTGTTCCAAATTTTGAGATTCTCATGTACTCATTCTTTCTTGACACCTTGCTAGATTAACCTTGTTGGATGAAATAACTTGATATTGGCCCTGGTCTATCCTTGGACATGTGAACCTTTGAGGCTAAAAGCCTAAGTTGAGGGTGGCTACAAGTTGTGGCCCTGGTGTGAGGAATAGATATTATGTACTTCACCATAGTCTAAAAGCCTAAGTTCAGGGTGGCCCTTATTGTGGTAAAGTAATAACAATAAGGTTGTTAGTTGGAAAATAAAGAAAGAAATGAAAAAGCATGAGTCGAGTGAAGAAAAAGGAAAAGAAAAGTGCATTGAATTGAGAAAAAGTAGGAAGAATTGAGTTTAGAAATAAGTCACGGCTGAAAATAGTAATAAAGCACTTGAGAAAAGTTCAAAACAAGAGAATAAGGATGGATTTATTGAAAAGGGTTGGTTTATGAAAGCAAAAAGTGTTGGCAAACATAGTTCAATGATAGCTTTTAGTTACTACTTGCCTAAAATGCCATACCAAAGCCTCCTAGACCTATTTTACAAGCCCATAAGTCTTAAAGTGATCCAAATCTACTTCATCACCAAGACAGAAGATGAGTATAGAGGCAGGCTTATAGTATTAGTTAGTAAGCATGAATTTCAGTTGTGACAGTGAGAATGCTTTCTTAATCCGCGAATTCTAAATTCTTTCTAAATGAGTATAAGGGACATATTTCTGATGAGGGTATTTGCACTACTTGAGTAGCATATGACTATACTAGCGATTGTGGATGGTTGAGGCTCCTTAGCTTGTCATAGTTGGATTGCTAGGCATCTCATTATATTATGGTATTGCTTGATGAGCTTACAATCCTGATTTAAAATAATAGTTGGGTACCCTTATAAAAGGAGTTATTGGATATGCCAGTGGTGTAGCTACTATGTATTTCTTATTGTCTGCTTAGATTGAGTCATCACTTGAGTACAAGTAATAATTCTAAGTTGAGGGTGTTGATATGCTATCAAAATACAGCACATTTGATGACTAAAATAAGGGATTTTATGAGTTCTTAATGCAACTTTTTATTGTTTTTATGTGTTTTGTGTCGTGTTTGCAAAAAAGTTAGGTTGGCATGATTTTTAAAGAAAGGTTACAGATTTTATTGAATCATAGGACATACGAGCTCACCTACGAGTCGTAGCCCGACCTACAAGTCGTAGGGTGTGTGGTAGCAAGAAATAGAGACCAAAATTCAGAAATCTGCTAAGTAGAGGTCACCCCTATAAAGCCATCCTACGAGTCTAAGTCTCACTACAACTCGTATAGGTGCACTTGTAGCAGGAATAAGAGATCCAAAATATTAAACCAAAAACTGATGGCCAAGACTACAAGAGGAATATATGAGTCATAGCTCAAGTAATGACTCATACTTATGGGTCATACCAGTTCAGTCCAAGATGCCAAGAGCCTAATACGAGACCCCGACTATGACTCGTAGGTCACCTACAAGTCATAGCTACAAGGAGTACTAGCTGCCAGTTGTCTTTTCTATCTTATTTTAAGGGCTTATTTATAAATATAATAAATACATTTAGTTTGAGTTTTAGAAGAAGACCTGAGATTTTTAGAAGATAGACCTTGCCTTTGAATATTCTCTCAAGAATATTTTAGGGCTTTAGATTAGTTTATTATTTTCTCTTGGAAAACCCATTTTGGGAATTGTAAATCCTGCTTTGTACTCATTGTTGATAATCAAGCTTTTAGATTAGCAACTTCTGGTGTCTACAATCTTCATTACTTTTGGTAAAACTCTCAACTACGTCATTTATTTGCAGTTTTGCTTGTCTTGCCTTAGCCATGAGTAGCTAAGCACCCTCAACTTGGGGTTATGGGAATTATGGTAGTTAATTTAAAATAACCAAGGTTTATTGCATTTCTACGATTGGGGTATGCATGTATTATCTATTTTACTTCATTATCATTGTCGTTTATGGTGGACAACACCAAATGCAGCCTACTATCACTAGCCCGACCAAGGTGGTGACGAACGGGAAGAAGATGACAGGATTTGATTGATGTATTCTCATATAATCAACCAAGCCTAACCAAAGGGAGATTAACTAGAAAAATTGGTAAAAGTTAGTTGGCATGCCCTGGTGGGCGACCAAGCGCCATGGTGAAATTCGACCTTCACCTTCACAATAGGTCTAGAAGAACCTAAGTTACTATCCTGTATGCAAATTTTCAATTGTAATTATGTTACCTAGGGTAATCGAGTCAACGAACAATAGCGAACACAATTCTCAAGTTGTTCCCAAAATTGAGTGTTTCCTCTTGTCATAGTTTAGTGTTTATTTTACTTTATTTTTGAATCACAAGAACCCTCCCCCCACATTTAGAGATTTTAGTTATTTATGCTTGAAATAATTAGTAGTGGATTCTTGTAATCAAGCCTCGTATTCTTTGTGGATTCGACCCTAACCTTTGGTTAGGTTAATTGCTGACAGCGATCGCTTTCTTATTGGAGCATGAATATCATCACAGTGGTGCCTACAACCTTCCCACAAGAACCAAGGATCATTCAAAATAAAAACTAAATAGCATCAAATCAAGAATTCACATTATCTCAAACACACAATCAATCTCATTACTTAATCATGACAAACTCCAAATCAACATTTATCCCACAAAAATCTATGCATGATCAACACAATCTAACAACTAATCCAAAACACATTCCAGGAGTACCCAAAGAAAAATTGACCCATAAACTTACACTCATCAATAACAGCACACAGTTATGGAGATTCAAGAGAGTCCCTAAATTAGTACAAACAAGGGTATCTCGAATGATCATGTTTAAACACACACCAATAACCCCAAGTTTCATCCCTACATGATTCCAAAAATTTATCCACCACAATCATGCATTACATTCATATAATCAATATATCATCATCGCACTCAACTAATAAAATTAATTTCACCATTCAAAACTATACTAAGGAATTTAAATCAACCACATCCAAATTTCTCATATTTGAAAAATCATTCTCTCATGGTATACTCAAAATGCTCACTTAACGCACAATCATATAACAATATTAACAATCATAACATAAGTGTACCGAAATCAAACAAGGAAACTTACCACTTGAGATAATGGAGAACAAAAAGATGTAATGAGAAATCAAAGAGAAGGCCAAAAACCCTAGAAAGTTGATGCCGAAAAAATCTCATCGGAATTGTGGTCGAAATAGTAGATGTTGAATGTGGGAAAACTTTTGGGAGAAGGAACCGCTACAAATGAGGGAAATAAGGGGTCAAATACATTTCACCCCTACTATACCCAACTGGGTCAACTTTAAAAATTCTACAGATTAGGTCTACAAGAACCCGAGTATGAGTCGCAGGACATCCTACGACTCGTAGGTCCTAGTCTCTTATCTGACCTCAACACTTAGAAAAATCAGAGTTTATACCTGGGCACTACAAACCCTACTTATGACTCGTCGAGGACCCTATAAATCGTAAGGTTAGCTTGTAGTATGTGCGCTAACTTTAAGTCCTTATTGTTTCCCTCTACGAGGCATGATTACGAGTCATAGACTGAACTACATCTCATACGCCTGCTCATAGAGACTACTCCAGATGTAATTTTCATCAACTTTTCAGCTATTGACCTATACCTGCAAACCAAACTTCAAAATATAACAATGTCCAGAACAATACAACTGATTTAATGTCTTAACACATCAAAAAAAGCATCAAGTAACTACCTAAAAATTCAAACAAATGACATAAACTTAAAACAATCCAAAAACATAAAAGATACTTGGGTTGCCTCCTAAGAAGCATCTTGTTTAACGTCATGGCTTGACTTTGTCATCATCCATCATCGAAAGTCTTCAATGGACCAAACTTCACTCCTGAACTCATCTGGATGTTTCATTGATTGGCAGATGTCAAACACCACTTCTACATCATTTACCCTAAACTGAAGTTGACCTAAATCCATATCCACTAACGCTCTCTTGGTGACCAGAAATAGTCTTCCCAAAATAATGAGCACCTCAAAATCAACCTCATAATCAAGGATCACGAAGTTCGCAAGAAAAATGAATTCATCAACCTTTATAAGCACATCAAGAAGTATTCCTCCTGGCTTTTTGATAATTCATTTGCCATGAGCAACTGCATTCTTGTCAGAATATGGGTGCTAAGACCAAGCTTTTTAAATAGGAAAAGAGGCATTAGATCAATACTTACTCCTAAGTTGCACAATGTTCTTGTGAATTTAACATCACTAATGGTGCAAGGGATGGTGAAAGAACTAGAGTCCTCTCATTTCTGAACAAGGCATTTGGTCATGATCGCACTACATTGTTGGACCTCTTGTGAGAGCTTTTGGCTTAAAGTACACTTCGTTGGCTCCAAATCTTTCATATATTTGACATACTCGGGAATCTTCTCCAAAGCTTCTAGAAGGGGAATATTGACGGATAGTTGCTTCAACATCGAGAGGAAGTATTTGACTTTCCCTCCTCTTCTTTTTCCTTAAGCCTTTGAGGGAAGGGAGGAGAAAGTTTTGGAGTCATATTAACCTTTTCTTCCTCTCTCACTTTGTTTCTTTGCATCCCAACATTATCTGACCCTTCTCTCTTAACCACAACTTCGCAACCATTACCCTTCTTACAAGCTTCATCCTTGATCACTGGCATAGGGGGACCTATGGTGCTTTTGCCACTCTTAGTCTTGACTGCCATGCAATGCTCATCATTCTTTGGACTTTGAACCATATTGCTTGGTAAGATACCCCTTTGGCATTGGTTCAATTTCAAAAAACTTGCCCAAATTGGTGTTCTAGTTATTTAGTCACCACGGAGTGAGACTCTATCTTTTGGTTTATACTTGAAATGTCCAACTTTATTCCTTTCAAGGTCTCACCTTGGTGGTTGGCTCTTTTCAATAACTTGTCAAATATCTCTTCAAGCCTCGACGTACTTGGCACGGTGTCACGGTTGTGGGTGGCATATAAGGGTAATTCCTATAGCATTATCTTCTACCCCATTTGGCATCCAACACTCTATATCTTTCATAGTAGCCACCTTAGTTGTCTTTATAAACACCATCGCGATTATAGTTTTGACCTTGATTCTCGAAATCTTGCCTCCAATAGTCCGAGTTGGACCCTTGGAGGTTATTTCGGAAACCCACCGCTTTATTGCTCACAAAACAAGCATCTTCATCAAAGAATGGATCTTCATACATGGGAGTCTTAGTAGGTTAGTGTGTTACTGCATGAATACTCGCTTGGTTTTGCTTTACAACCAAGTCCATACTTGTGCAAAGTTGAGCAAGTTGCTCCATGATCTCCTCATTGACCTTATCTTGCTCATTATTGGTGTTGATTGTATAAGAAGTCTTCATCGAACCTCGCTCTCTTTGACCCCAAGCTCTATTGGTTTTAATCACTTGCTCCATCCTTGTGGCTATCAATGCAAAAGGTTGGTCAAGAAATATGCCTCTCATGATTGTATCAGCACAAGCTTGACTATTCTCATCAAAGCGCCCAACAGAAAATCTCAACCAAGGTATCATCAACAATCTTATGATTGGGGACCATCATCAAGTATTTGGTGAATCTCTCCCATGTGGTACTAATAGAATCACTTGGCAATTGCTCAAAATTGTTTATCTGGTCTTTGAGCTTAAGCTTCTATGATCTTGGGAAATATCTCCCTAGAAACATTCTCTGAAGCTCTGCCCAACTTGTTGTTGTACCTGAAGGAATCTCTGATAACCATACAGTTGTATTACCAGTTAGTGAAAATGGAAACACCCACAAACCAACAGCATCAAGAGAAAGATTTTTTGTCCCCGTAAAGCTCTTCCAAACAAAGATAACATTATGGAGATGATGAAGTGGATCCTCTAAAAGTAGCCTTGTGAATAACCCATGGTTTTGGAGCATTTGAAGTAATCTACTTGACACCGAGAAGTTAGCGTCTGTTGGTAATGGAGGCAGCACTATAGCACTAGTAATGTCCATGGCCATAGGGTTCAAGTGATATTGATTCCACCTATAAGCATTCTCATTGAAATCCCTAAGTTGCTGCCTATCATCCCTCGGAGGTGGATTTTCTTCTCTTCCCATATCATCATTCATATTCATTTCTTCCTCAACTGTGATATCTTCATTCACCTGAGCCATTCTTCAAATTGATCAGAGCTAAGGGATTACCTTGGCTCCTTGTGTTGGGCATATAACCTAGTACACCCTGCGAATAAAAACAAACAACAACAACAACAAGAACAAAAGTAAAATACAAGAAAATCTAGAAATTAATACTTGAACTAACTGCTAGTGAAATTACGTCAAGAACCTAGCCGTATTCCCCAGCAACAGTGCTATAATATTTTATGATTTTCATGCTACAATAAGAAAGTTGTCACTATCAGTAACTAACCTAACCAGAGGATAGAGTCTAATCCACAGGAAATACGGGGCTTGACTAAATCGATCCACTACCAATCATTTCAAGCATTGATTACTAAAATCTCTAAATGGAACGGTTTCTTTGTAATTCAAGAACAAAAATAAAAACTAAACTAACGATGCAGGAAGACACTCAAATTTAGGGACAACTTGGGAATTGCATTTCTCATGATTTGTTGACTTAATTACCTAGATAGTACAACTCTAATTCAGAATTCACATGCAAGATGGTAACTTAGGTCATACCAGCCCTTTTGTGAAGGTGAAGGTCAAATTTCACCATGGCGCGTGGTCGGCAACCATTGTGTGCCAACTAACCATTACCCATTATCCCAGTTAACCTCCCGTTGGTCAGGTTTGGTTGATTACACGAGAACATATCAATCGAATCTATCATTTACTTCTTTTTTCTAATTCATCACTACCTTGATCGGAATCATGATAGTAGGCAGGGTTTGGTGTTAGCCACCACCAAACAACAATCGAGATGAAGGGAAATAAACAATACATGCAAAACCCTAATCAAAGAAATGTACAAACTTTAGGTTATTTCAACTAAACTGCTCATGGTTCCCATAACTCCAAGTTGTGGGTGCATAGCTACTCATGGCTAAGGCAAAATCAACAACATGCAAATAGAAGACATAGTTGAGAATTTACCTAAAATAATAAAGAAGAAAAACACCACAAATTGCAAATGACAAGCTTGGATTAATGGAGAATGAGTACAGTGTGTGTTTTTGCAATCCCCAAAAGTGAGTTTTCAAATTATAAAGGAGAATCAACACTAAACCCTAGAAAAAACCCTGAGAATATTCAAGGGAGAATATTCAAAGTGCTCCGCTCCCTACAATATTCAATGTATCATCTCTCCTTAAGAAAAACCTATCATAAAGTATTTATAGTATTTATAATTTAAAACCCCTAAAAAATAAATAGTTGGCAGCCAGTACGTCGGGCAAGTACGACTCGTAGGGTGACCTAGAGTCATAATTGGGGTCTCATATCAGGCACTTTTCATTTTAGATTTAACTATTACGACCCACTGGTATGAGTTGTTGCTTGGGTTACAACTCATATGCTCCTCTTGTAGTCTAGGCCTTCAGTTCTTAGTCCAAAATTTTAGCTCTCTGTTTCTTACTACGAATCCACTGTACGAGTTGTAGTGAGACCTATGACTTGTAGAGTGGCCTCATAGGGCTAACCTCTACTTAGAGGATTTTTTGATTTTTGCTCATTGTTTGTTGTTACGAGATCACCTGCACTTCAGGAAAATTTAAAATTTTCTCCCAAAATCATGTCAACCTATCTTTTCTGCAATAACAACATAAAAACACATAAAACCCATAAACTTGCATTAAGAAGTCACAAAATCTCTTGGTTTAGGCATCAAATGTGTTGTATTTTCACAGCACATCATTACCCCTTCTCTTTCTCAACTTTTCCACCTCTAATTGTTCGGCGTAAGTCATTAGGCAAGACAAATCCATGTTACTAAGCAATATAGCGACATGACACTCCTTATTCACCAAATTGGAAACACCCATCACAAATCTATTCATCCTGGACCTCGGGTCGACAACAAAGTACAGAGCATGTTTAGAGAGTTGGTTGAACTTGATGGCACACTACCTCACAATCGTGGGCCCTTGCTTCAAATTTATAAACTCCATCATTTTGGCCTCCTTAAGCTCAAGAGGAAAGAACTGGTTGACGAAAGCCGCCTTAAATTCCTCCCAAAGGATCACATTGTTGTTCCCCTTCTCCTCCTTCCATTGAGTATACCATATTTCTGCCACCCCCTTGAGTTAGTAAGCCGCCAACTCCGCCTTTTCTTCTGATCTAACACCCATGATAGTCGAGACCTTATATACCTTATCAATAAATTCTTGAGGGTCATTATCCAATTTAGACCCATTGAACTACAGCTGTGTTCATCCTCATAAATTCCCTTACCTGAGATGCCAGAGTAGGAGAATAAGGGGCTTGGGCCCCTCGGTTGACTTGGTTAGCCATGGCTTGAACTGGCAAAGTAAGAGCATCCCAGCTCTTCATAAGCCGATTGTTCTTCAGAAGTATGAACTCTTCTTCCTCTTGTGTTAGGTATGATATAAAAATGGCAAATAAGATTCATTAGAGGGGAAACCTAAACTAATTGCTATAGCATGATATAGATCATGAAGAAGGGGAATATTTCCTAAAATATCTCATAGTCTCTTACTCATAGTTGTGGTGCACAATACAAACATGAATAAGACTATAATCAACTCGGTTTGTTGGATGCCAAGGACCATTAACAACCTAGTGCTTTGTACTAAGTTTGTCACGACCCAAGCCTAGGGCCTAGATATGACATGGCGAAGGGGAACCCGAAAGGACCCCAAATAAATCTCATAGCATATTATTATACATCCTTGGTTATGGAAGTAATAAAACAACAAGAAAAGATAGTAAAAAGGGAATAAGGGGATAAGGGACATCCTCAATACAATAGAAACATAACAAGCCTATAGCATAACGTTAACATATCATAAAGTTCCAACAACACCTCTATTACATAGATAGGAGCGGGGGCCAAGATAATTTTCTGGGCTCACCTTCATAGTTAAAAGCATACGTTTAGATAATGAGAGTCTTTATATAGCATGAGAACAAGAGATATCATCCCCGAAGTTGAGGACTCACCAAACATGCTTTAAGAAGATAGTATTAGCCATGGGAAGGATGAGGATGATCGAGGGATACTCTGGTTCCTACATGGTAACATCATGTAGGCATAAAGTATATATTAGTATGTTTGAATGTACTAAGTATGTAGGACACAATGCAACAATAGATAGGCAACATAATCAAAATACATAATCATAAGCAACAGCATGCATGATCAATGTGTGAAGTAAAACAAGTTCATATAGAAACATAGTACATGTGTAAGAAATGACCATCATCATAAACCAAGAAAACTTAGTACTTGGAATCCAAGGTAGACCACTCTGAGTATTTGAGAATTCAGCCCCTCAATAGGCTAATGGGCATGAACACCCCCCATCCAAAGTGATTGAGGTATCAACTCCTCAATTGGTTCATGGTATACCACCCCCATCTGAGGTGATAGAGGTATCAACCAGTCAATTGATTCATAGTTATCACACTCTACCATCCATGATGATTGAGGTATCAACCCCTCAATTGGTTGATGGCATACCACCCCCATCTAAGGTGATTGAGGTATCAACCCCTCAATTGGTTATCGTCAACTCATAACACTATGAATACTTTTTATGAAATCAACATATATATATACCATCCTTTAATCATCATAAAGTCATACAAGTCATAGGTCATGCAATGGATCATCAATAGATCAAGAATCCTAAATCAAACATTTTATCAAACACTGGTAGGTATGAAAAACTAGTGTAAAACCATGCAATTCATAAGTGAAATCATGCAAGAAAACTTGAAGTAAATCCACCCACCAATATTTGGTAATACCCTAATATAATATACATTGAAATCATTCATCAAATCTCAAGATATATCATAGATTCAAAGCTTTAAACATGCTTAAACAGTCACACTTTTATGAAACCCCATCATAGTTCATAGTCAAATTCACAGTAAGTAAGACTCATAAGTAAATCAACTTAGAAACATAAAATTTATGTAAAAAGGAAGCTTGGACACCATCGCTAAAGGACCCAATGGTTGAAACCCACATACCTCAACTTTGGAGAATTTCATGATGAAGATTGAGATGAGAACTTGAAGCATGAGTGATTTCCTTAAGATTCGGAATGAGATTTGGCACTTGGATTTTGAGTGAAATATTTGTCTAAGCATTTGAGAGAGTATTAAGTATTATCTTGTATGATATGAAGGTGAAAGATGGCGAAGTATAGGTATTTTTAGGCAGGGGAAGGCTTAGGTCCAAGACCCAAAAGCCCTAGATCGAACAAAAAAATACACATCTCCACGCCCTAGCCGCGTCGTGCTAGGGGTGCGAAGAGCTTTATGGAAATTACATTTGGGGAATTTTAAATTTTGATACGATTGCTCCAAAATCGGAGTTAGACCCATTTTTCACTCAATTTTGCTCCCCCTCCCCCCAATCAAGAATATGAATTTAAATTTTTGATATCACGTACGAATTTTGAGATATATGAAAATTATGATTTTGGGCACTTTCGAGGCACATTTGCGGGCACTTTTTGGGGTCATTTCAGTAGAGATTTGGTGAACCAATCAACTGCATTGTCACTCAAACAAATCTATTTCATATTTATATCACCATTCTTTTGAAGCTCATATGTGTAGAAAGTCTTTGGCAAAATATGCATTGTTCTATCTTCTTTTATGAATCCTCCTTGGGAATTAAGGAGTTTTGCAAGTTCCTCACTTTAACTTCTTTACGCAATCTATTACCTCTTAAAAACTCTTCAAGTGTTTTAATTGAAGTTATCAACTTGCATAACAATATGAAAGGTTCTTGATTAATTTAACTAATATAAGGATTATGAACAAGTTTTTTCAAGAACTTGTATTTGCTTTATGCATTTTAAATCATTCAAATGCTTTCAATCTTTCATATCAATTTTGTCCATTGACAATATTCAATATTAAATGCATGATATTTTCTAGTGCCTAGATTGCAAGTCAAATAAGCTTTACACTTACCAAGATGCATCATTCTACTTGATATTTAGAGAATGGTTTAATATACCATAGAATTTAGATCCTCAACATCTTTTACAATATTGTGCTATATTGTATCAAAGATATCATTTACAAAATATTTATTTTGTCAATTTGCAATGCGACATAACTTGTTGAGATCTCATCACTTTATTATTTTAAGGTAGTTACCCCTCTCATGAGGTTTCATGAAGGGTTATGTCATAACCTCTTCATGAGCAAATTGCCTCTTTATTATAATCACTTGGATCATTTGTTCCTTTCAATAATTGGGATTATTTGACTTTGTCCTTCAAGGACATTCAATAAGAGTATTTCGACACTTAGTTTCTTGTTATCTTCCCCTTATGTTAGACAAACTAGCATATATTCCAATATATCTTAGAGATTCCATCTCTTATGTATCATGGTATATTTATTAATCATATACCACATATCAAAATTATTAGATAGAAATTAAATGATCCATGACCATAAATCAATTCGAGGAGAAATTGCTTATAATGTATTGGATTGATGCATATCTTTGTCTATATATTTTCATATTTCAGACCATGGAGCTTTGTTCTCATAAGCAATGATTGACCACTTATTTAAGGCATTTATTGTCAATCAGCTTGAATTTCTATCAATATTATCAAGATGAATCCTCTTGATTACGTATTCTAAAAGTTGTGCTCTTAATTCAATTATCTTGCACAAACATTTTTGCATATGTCAAAATTCAAGTTGAAAATAAACGCACATGTGATTATGTCATTGATGCATCTATTTCACATATCACATGATGGTGAATGGGCCCATATTCACCTTTTATACTTTCAGAATTTAGGAAATTCAATCCCAGCATTAGTTGATGCAATCAACTTATCACGAGAACAAGCAATCTTGAAGGATCTTTTATTTCTTCAATATATGTATAATGAGTAAACATCAAGTTTACCATGACATATGCCTTTTGCTATAGTAAATTTTTTATTTAATTTTACATGAACAAATTTTAAATTTCTTACTCGAGGAGTAAATCTCAACTTTATTTCTTCTCCACTACTATACTTTTCGTAGAGGTGAGCCACGATCCTTTTAAATTTGTAAATGCATCTAGCATTTAATTTGCAATTCTTACATGTGAATAATCTTTTGTACTTCTTGCTCACAAATAGAAGCACATGGATCAAGATTAGACAATGATGAATTTTTTAAAAAAATTTCTCTATAGATATTATTATCTTCTCCCCCTAATTTTGGGAAAATAATGTCTCATCAAACCACAATTTGCTAATCGAGCAGTGAACATATCTCCAGTTAATGGTTCAAGATATCGAATAATTGAGGGTGATTCAAACCCAAAATATATTCCTAATCTTCTTTGAGATACTATTTCTGTGAGATATGGTGGTGATATAGGCATATACACTCACATTTAAAAAGTTTTAGATGGGATATGTTAGGTTCTTGATCGAAATCAGTTGTAATAGAGAATGCTAATGATAATTTGTTGGTCTGAGAAGAATAAGTATTGCAACATGCAAGATTTTATGTCCTCATACAGAAGCGGACAATCTAGTTTTCATAAACAATGGTCTTGCTATCAATTGCAAGCATTTAATTAATGACTTAGCAAGGCTATTTTGAGTATGAACATTAGCAACATGATATTTAACTCTTATCTCAATGAATAAACAATAGTCATTAAATGCTTGGGATGAAAACTTGCAGCATTATCAAGGTGAATTGATTTAATGTGATTATCAAAAAAATTGTGCTTGTAATCATATTATTTATGCCAATAATTTTGCAAATGTCAAATTACGAGATGACAATAGGTACACATAAGACCATTGAGATGAAGCATCTATTAGAACCATAAAATATCTAAACAACCCAATAGGTGGGTGAACAGGTCCACAAGTATCCTCATGTATATGTTTAAAAAATGTAGGAGACTCAATCGCAACTTTCGTTGGCGATGGTCTCACAATCAACTTGCCTTAATAACAAGCAGTACAAGAAAATTCACCATCTAAAAGAATCCTTAGGTTCTTTAATGGAAGTCCATTTGAATTTTCTATAATTCAAATCATTATCAAAAGTTCTCATTCATGAATAGAACATAATCACCTTAGAATATCAATTTATGATAGCTTAGTACCTTTTTCATGTTCACATGCGTTATTCAAGCAGCTGTCTTCTTTCAAACATTATGCACTACTACCACATTCACTTTAGAGAATAGAGAATTTTAATAGAATATATTTTATGACTTTTCACGAAAACTACATTATTTTGCTTTAGTCATCATTGCATCATTAATATGGTGCATTGAGACTTGAATCCAATGTCTTATCCATGTAAGGACATTTTACGCCATAAATTGATGGGGCTTGAACCCAACATCTTTAACTATGAGATATTCATATTTTCAAATTCATCAAGATGATAACACAGGAATATTGTAGCTTTAACATAGTTTATTTAGATGCTTTATTTTCATTCTTTAATGATGTCCCCAAGACATCTAGCATCCAACACCCATGAAGGACAGTTTTTGCCAAAACTATAAATGGCAACAAACTCAAGTTTCTCAAGGTTAGTCATATCAATAAAGATAAAATAAATAATACCTTAACCTTGAAACTTAACCTTTACTAGCCTTGAAACTTAAACTTCACTCTTTAATATGGTAGAGTCTCGTGCTGACAAGGTTAGTCATATCAATGAAGATAAAACAAATAAATAAACAATACCTTAGCATTGAAACTTAACTTTTACTCTTTGAAACGGTAGAGTCTCATGTTGATAACGTGTTATGAAATTGTATAAAACAATATAAAAAATAAAGTAGGGGAGAAGAGAGAAGATTTCTTATTGATCTTGAATAATATTCAGTTGTATTTTACAATGAAGGAAACCCTTTATATTTATAGGGAAAAAATTAATTTGGCCTCCAAGTAAGAAACTAACTTGATCTTTAAGTAGGGTTCTTAACTCTTAAAGGAATCCACATAATAGACATTTAACATAAATAAAAATATGTTTATAATAACTTATATAAAAATAAATATATAAATAAATTATGTTGTCATGCCTCGGGAGAGTACCCTAGGCATAACTGGCACTCAGTGACTATTGCTAGTCCCCAAGTGAACCACCTAGTCCCATCACACTCGTTCAATCATTACGTTAGCAGAAGACACTCAAGAAATCAAGTGAACTATCAGTGGGCTATAGTTGTCAACTCTGTCTGTCATATGGAATAAGAACAGAATAGCAATCTCAATAAGAAGGAAACAAGGGAAAAGAACCCAATATCATCTAGAATCTGTCCATGTCCATTAAGCCTCTATAACTACTGTCAAAGAAGGTACCATGACAGATCATGGATACCACAGTCCAATAAAAGAACTCAAAGAAATGAAAGCAAGTAAAGATGTCCTCCGAAGGCAGGGAAGGACTCACAAAGTCTAAAATCAAAAACTCTGAACCTCTATGATTTGCCTATTGAAGTCCTCTATCTACAGAATTTGCATCATAAAAAGTTGCAGCACCAAAAGGGCATTAGTATGTGGAATGTAATATATGTAAAATGGGCTAAAGTAAAAAATATAGGCAAGAAAGTATAAAATGACATTAGCTCATCATTCACCCAATATCAACTCAGAGTAAGGAACAAGACTCTATCACATCACCATCTATTAAAACATCATACTATCATATCAACCTCAGAGTACTATCGATGTGAAACCTATCTGGGAGTTTCTACAACCAACAACTACCACCTATGAGCCAGTGATGATATAACAAAGACATGTCATTGCCACATCTTCCCATTACCTTACTGGGGTAAAGGATGAGTCTATTAGGGATCCCAAAAGAAGTCTATCAAGTCCTTAGCGGGACAAAGGAAACATCCGATTTCACAATCCAATCCTCTCTTATGTTAGCCACATAGTTAATGAGTGCTAGTGGGTCTCACTCTTACCCATTTTGGTGCTAATACTCCTCCTAGGATTCGTCATGCTCATAAGTCTATCAACATCAAGATGGTTATACAACCAACCTTCCTCAATCGAGGACCTCATCTCATCTGACCTTCCATTAAATCGAGGACTAGAATCATCCTTCCCAACTCTACCTTAATCTCATTTAATCTCTAAGGATACTAATTTCATCAACTTCATCCATCAATACACTCATCGCAGGACACAGACCACAAAAATTGGCTCGCTCAGATAGTAAAGGCTCTGGATATTACCCCTATGTTCATTCTTGAAGTCTTTGACAAGGAACTCATAAAGGGTAGATACATTCTCATACACTAATACATGTAAACAGTAAATTCATAGCATGATGATCATCAATTTAAGAACATATGTAGAATTTATATAAGATTTTCTATATAACATTCAAACATTGTAACACAATACCCATTAACTACCAACTATTCACCCTAGACCAATCAAGGGACACATGGGAGAACAATCTCATGTTTTGGGTAGCCTTTACATACCTGGGATGAAGATTTTACTATACTTTACCAGGAATTAAACTCAAACTTAGAAATCTATGGGCTCTCCTTTTCTATCTCTCTCAGGAACTTATGCTTTAAACTTGAAGGTAAGGATTTTTGAAAGCCCTTTATACAAAATCAGGCATAAAAATACGTTTTGAAGTATTAGAATTGGTTGGGAATAGCTAAAATACCCTTCTTGAATTTTAAAAAACAAAACTCATTACTAAAATTACACTAGACCCATCGCGCACTAGTGTACTTTTGGAGCTTTCGACCTCCATCAAAAATTAATGAAAAAACATAAGTGTGGGTCCACAATGGGTCCACATCGCGGCCCTATTATGCACCCTCACTGGTTTTGGTCAACCTTTAAAAAATTTGATTCGATTGCTCTAAAATCTGTTTAAGATTATTTTTCCACTCAATTTTCCATGCAAGACACAAATTCGATCTCAGATTTCCATCGGAGCTTTGGAGGACGCATTATGCACACGATTATATTTTAGGGGAATTTTAGTAATTTTATGGGGTGTTACATCATCTCCCCCTTGGGATCATTATCCTCAAATAAAGAGTACATGTAGGTTAAAAGCATGAGTAACCTCAAAACTAATGTTATTTCTCACTCGGGAACTCTCGAACTCTCAACTTTCCAACACATATCTATCTCTGTCTTAGACTCTGGAATAGAATCGAATTAATACATCAACTCAATGAAAAGAGACATTCACTAGCGTTTAGGAATATTACCTTTGACATCATCATCATTCAGCATGAACCAGTGCGGGTACTTGAGTTTCATCGCTTCCTCAGCTTCCCGCATATCTTTCTCAACAAATTGACTCCTCCATAGCACTTTGATGGAGGCTATCTCTTTGTTCCTTAGATTATGAACTTGTTGATCAAAGATTTGGACTAGAATTGCTTCGTTCATAGGATAGGTTATTCTTCACTCCCTTACTCTCAATAGGAATTACCAAAGTTGGATCTCCTAAACACTTCTTCAGAATTGAAATGTGAAACACCAGGTGAACTTCATTTAACTTGGAAGGCATGTCTAGCTCATAAGCGACCTTCCCAATCCTCCTCATGATCTAGTATAGTTCGATATAATGTGGACTCAACTTTTCCTTCTTACAAACCTCATGGCACCCTTCATGGGTGACACTTCAATTACACCTAATCATCCACATCAAACACTAAGTCCCTTCTCCTCATATCCATATAAGACTTTTGGCGACTTTGTGTTGTCTTCAACCTTTCTCTGATGACCTTCACCTTCTTCATGGATTGGCAGGCAAGATCAAGTCCAGTCAACTCTACTTTACTAACCTCAAACTAGCCAATCAATGATCTACATCTCCTCCTATATAATGCCTTATAGGCGACCATCTGAATGTTGGCATGGTAGTTGTTGTTGTACGCAAATGTGATCAATCGCAGATGATTATCCCAACTTCCTTTGAAGTCAATGACATACGCTCTCAATAATATACTCCAAAGTCTGAATGGTGCGCTCTGCCTATCCATCCATCTGAGGGTGGAAAGCTGTGCTCAGATTCACTCTCGTACCCAATCCATTCTTAAATGATCTTCAAAATTGGGAGGTGAATTGAGTTCGTCTGTCCGAGATGATAGACAAGGTAACCCCATCCAACCTCACAATCTCACGAATATATAGTGGGGCATACTTCTCATCCATATTAGTTGTCTTAACTACCAAAAAGTGGACTGACTTGGTCATCCTATCCACTATCAACCATATCGAATCATGCTGCTTTTGGGTTCTTGGTAAGCTGGTAATGAAATCTATTTTGATCATCTCCCATTTCACTCAAGAATTTCAAAGTTCCGAGCCAATCCATATGGTCTCTGATGCTCAATGTTGACATGTTGATAATTGGGACACTTAGAGACGAAATTCATAATTTCCTTCTTCATTCCATTCAACCAACAGACTTCTCTCAAGTCATGGTACATCTTGGTAGAACAAGGATGGATAGAATATTTGGAACTATGAACTTCAGCCACGATCCTATCTCGAACACCATCAAAATCTGGTACAGTCTACCCTAGTATCTCAACACCCCATCTCCCCCTTTGGAGAAAACTATCACTTTCTGCTTGTGAACCGATTCTTTTAATTAGAACAAGAAAAGGTCTTGGTCCTGCTTTCCCTTCACTTCTAACACTAAGGATAAAGTAGGCCCATTCTGAACATTGATCTCACCTTCATTATTCTGCACAAGTTGCACTCCCAATCGAGGAAGGCCATGAACTTCCTTAGCTAGTTCTCTCTTACCTTTCTCTACATAGACAGTGTTGCCTATAGAGATCCTGCTAAGAGCATCAGGAACAATATTAGCCTTACCTGGGTGGTAGAAGATGTTTATATCATAATCCTTGAGCAACTCCAACCATCTTCTCTGTCGCAGGTTGAGCTCCTTCTTGTTGAATACATATTGCAAGCTTTTTTGGTCAATGAACACATCCACATACATTTGTAAAAATAGTAATGCCAGATCTTAAGTATGAATACCACTGCTGCCAACTCGAGGTCATGTGTAGGGTAGTTCTTCTCATGGATCTTAAGTTGTTTAGAAGCATAAGTTATCACCTTCCCTCTATGTACCAATAGACAACCCAGCTCGACTCTGGATGTATCACAGTATACCATGAAGTCCCCTGTCCCATCTGGCAAGGTCAAAACTAGTGTTGTAGTCAATCTAGTCTTTAACTCTTGGAAACTCTTTTTACATTCCTTAGACCATTGAAACTTGGCCTTCTTTTGAGTTAGCATAGTCAATGGTGCTGATAAAGAAGAGAAGCCCTCAACAAACCATCGATAGTAGCCCGCCAAACCCAAGAAGCTTCTTATTTCCTTCAGAGAAGTTGGTCTTGGCCAGTTCTTAACTACCTCAATCTTCTGGGTGTATAACCGAATACCATCTCCTAAAACAACATAGCCTTGAAAAGCCACAGACTTGAGCCAAAACTCACACTTTGAAACTCTGCATCTAACTCATGGTTCTTGAGCATTTTCAAAACCACTCTAAGATGATTAGCATACTCCTCTTCATCCTTTGAATACATTAGAATATCATCAATAAATACGATCACGAACATATCAAGGTATGGTCTGAATACCCTGTTCATCAAATCTATGAGAACCGCAGGTGCATTTCTCAACCCAAAGA
>JAOTQJ010154706.1:0-30253 GCA_025642045.1 Solanum sejunctum | reverse complement strand
AAAAGAAAGCGAAATTTATTTGGGCCAATGAGTGTGAAAAGAGTTTCAAAACTTTGAAGGATAAGCTTGTCTCTATTTCTATCTTGTCTTTATCGGAAGGGTTGGAAGAGTTTGTTGTATATTGTGATGCCACTAGAATTGGTTTAAGGTGTGTTTTGATCCAAAATGGTAAGGTTATAGCACATTCCTCTACACAAATTTAGGTGCATGAGAAGAATTATCCCACCCATGACCTTGAATTGACGGCCATAGAATTTGCTTTGAAAATTTGGCATCACTAATTATATGGAGTTCATGTCGATGTGTTCACCAACCACAAGAGTCTCCAATATGTGTTTACCCAAAAAGATATTAACTTAAGACAAAGAAGGTGGTTAGAGCTCCTTAAAGATTATGATATAGTGTGTATTATCACCCCGACAAAGCTAATGCTATGGCCGATGCTCTAAGGAGGTTGTCTATGTGTAGTCTAGGTCATGTTAATGATAGTGGCAAAGAGATGGCTATAGAGGTTCACCGGTTGGTTAGATTGGGGGGTTAGGTTGGAGGATGTTGATAATGGTGGTATAGTGGTTGTTGATGGTTCTAAGTCATCCTTGATTGAGGAGGTAAAGGCAAAAAAGATCTTGACCCTACTTTGTAAGAGTTGAAAGCATTGCTGAGAGATGGAAGAGTGGAGGTTTTCTCCCAGGGGGCGATGGTTCCCTCAAGTACCAAGGTAGATTGTGTTTGCCAAATGTAGATGATTTGAAAGAATTGATCTTGAAGGAGGACCCCAATTCATCCTATCCATTCACCCTAGTTCTATAAAGATGTATAGAGACTTGGGGGAGGTGTATTAGTGGGGTGGTATGAAGAGGGACATTTCTAAGTTCATATCCGGATGTCATAATTGCCAACAAAGTGAAAGCCAAACATCAAAAGCTGGGTGGCCTAGCCTAAGACATAGAGAATCCTACTTGAAAGTGGGAAGAGATCAACATGGATTTTGTGGTTGGGTTGCCTAAGACTAGGAAATATTTTGACTTTATTTGTGATGTCATGGATAGAATGACAAAGTCAGTCACTTCTTACTGGTCAAAACTACTTATTGTGCCAAAGATTATGCCAAGTTGTATATACAAGCGTTGGTTTGAATGCATAGAGTGCTCTTGTCTATCATTTTGGATCATGGTGATCAATTCACTTATGACTTTTGGTATGAAGGTTAAGCTTAGTGAAATGACCCCAAAAACCTCCTGAAAATATGCCTTGAAAGTGTTCAGAATTGTAATTTCTACATATCTCAAAATCTGTGCATAATATCAAAAATTTGACATCATATTTTTTATCAGGGGTCAAATTGAGTGGGAGATGGGTCTAACCTTTCTTTAAGAGCAACTGTAGCAATATTTGAAAATCCCAAAAATATGATTTTCAATGAGCATCCGCACCCCTAGCACAACGCACCAAGGGTGCTCTATAGTGTATTTCTTGTTGCCAGTTCTTATCTCAGTCCAAGACTTTTAGGTCTTGGGCCTAAGTCCTCTAATGTCTGGATACACCTATATTTAGCCATATTTCACCTTCATATCATTCAAAACATTCCCCAATACTTACTCAAATACTTAGACTCATATTTTACTCAAATTTCAAGTGCCAAATCTCATCCCGAATCTAAGGATTTCATTCAAGCTTCAAGCCTCCACTCAAATCTTCTTCAACAAAACCTCCAAAGTTAGGGTATGTGGGTTTCAACCAATGGGTTCATTAACCCATGGTGTGCAAGCTTTCTTTTACCTTAAATTGCATGATCTAGAGTTTATTTACTCATGGGTCTTACTTATTATGAATTTCACTGCACACTATGTTGGGGGTTTATGAAATTGTGATTGTTTTAGCATGTTTTGAGCTTTGAATCTAAGATCTTATATGAGAATTGATGAAGGGTTTCAATGTATATTTCTTGAGGGTGTTATCAAGTATCTATTGATGGGTTTATACTGAATTTTATACCATGAAACCACTCTTGAATTGTAAGGTTTTACACTAGCACTGCACACCAGCCAAGTGTTTGATGAAATATTCGATTAATGTATTTTGAGGAACTAAAGGTCCAATGCATGTCTTATGATTTGACTGACTTTATAATGATGAAAGGAACGTATGTATATGATATTCTCCTATTTATTGTTGGAAATTGATCATGCCCTACTCGGGGGGTTAAGAGCCTGGTTAACCATGTAGAGGGGTTTGTACCTGGATATCAATCAAGGGGTTGTGCCCTAGTAACCGAGTTGAGGGGTTAGTACCTCAATCACCAGGGGTGGTATATTGTGAATATTCACCAACCAATCAAGGGGCTCGTCCTTGGTAGCCGGGGTGAGGAGTTAATTCCTCAATTACCATAGGTGGTAGGGTGCGATGAGCATCCAATAAACCAAAGGGGTTTGTACTTTGGTAAACTATTGGTTACATAACGATGGTCTCTTCTTACACATGTATTATGTACTTATCATGATTTACTTCAAAGAACTTCACATGCATATCATATTGTTATATACCAGTCTATTGCCTAACTATGCATTTTGACTAAGTTACATATCTATTATGGCATTGCATCATACATACTTAGTACATTTGAATGTACTAGCGCATAGTCTATGCCTATATGATATTACCATGTAAGGAACCAAGCCCCACTTGATCATCCTCCTCCACAGGCTTTCATATCCTCTCTTAAGGTGGTTGGTGAGTCCTCTATTTCAGAGACAATGTCTATTTTTTGAGTATGTATTACAACTCTCTTTCTTTATTGTATATTTGACTTAAGGGTGACCCCGGTTGCTTGTCTTGGCACCCGTTAAGTCCTATGGTTAAAGGTGTTGCTGGACATGTTATTTATAATGCTCTAAGCTTTAACTCTCTCTCGACTCTTGATGTTTATCATATGAAAGACACGTTAGCCCTAGTTATTCATATTTACTATCTCTTATTGTCATTTTTATTGCTTTCGCAACCAAGGATGTGTCATGATGTACTAAAAGGCTTGCTTGAGGTCTCTTTGGGTTCCCCATACACCGTGTCATGTCTAGGACCTAGGATTTGGTCATGACAAACTTTGTGTTAGAGCGCTAGGTTGTTAATGGTCCTCGGCATCCAGCACATAATGTCGATTAGAGTCTTGTTCATGGTTGTGTTGTGCACCAAAAACTACGAGCTAGAGGCTATGAGATATTTTAGGAAATGTTTCCCTTCTTCATGTTATAAGTCATACCATAGAGTTAAAGTAAGTTTTTCCCCCTAATGATTGTCCTTTTCTGTGCTACATGATGCCTAACATAAGAGGAAGAAGAGTCTGTAGACCCAGGGAACAACTGGCTCATGGTGAGATCTGGGATGCTCTCACTTTGCTTGCATAAGTTGTGGCTAATTAAGAAAATTAAGGGGCTCAATCCCCTCATGCTCATACCCTAGAATCTTAGATGAGAGACATTATGAGGATGAATCCCTCATAATTCTATTAGTTAAAAGTGGACGAGGACCCTCAAGAGTTCATTGATGAGGTCAACAAAGTGTTGGCTATTATGGTTGTTATATCGGAGTAGAAAGAGGAGTTGGTGGCCTACCATTTCAAAGGGATAGCACAAAAATATAGTTTAATCAATGGAAGATGAGAAGGGAATCAATAATGTGGTGCTTTGGGAGGAGTTCAAGGCAGCTTTTCTTAATTGGTTCTTCCCTCTTGAGCTTAGGGAGGCCAAGATGGTGGAGTTTATGAATTTGAAACAAGGGTCTATAAGTATGGGAGAGTATGCCATCAAGTTCAATCAACTCTATAAATATGCTCCTCACTTGATTGTTGATTCAATGTTTAGAATGACTAAATTTGTGATAGGTGTTTTCGATTTGGTGGTGAGGAATACCGATCTGATATATTGATTAGTGACATGGACTTGTCCTGTTTGATGACCCATGCCGAACAAATGGAGAAGGCAAAGTTGAGGAAGAGGAGGTGTAATAAGGCTAAGAGGGCCCATTTTGAGGGTAGGTTCCAAAGTTGAAAGGGTGGCCAGTTCTATCAAGGCCAAGGACTTTCTCATGCTTCTAATAGGGGGTTTGCCAATGACTTTTCAAGAGACCAAGTGCTGGTAATGTGGTTCTTAATAATATGTGTTCTAAATGTGGTAGGGACCATGGTGGCCCATGTTTGAGAGAGACTAATGCATGTTTTGGGTGTGAGGAAGTTGGTCACAAAAAGAGTGATTATCCTCGTAATGCAACAAGGGTAAGGAGGTTTGTCCACAAGGTACAAATATGGTTCCTTTGGGGAGAGGTGGTAAACATGGTGGTGCCATAAGGCATAATCAGTTTTATGCATTCCATGGAAGGCAAAGGGTTGATGAGGTGCCTGATGTCATCATCAGTATGTTAACAGTCTTTGATTTTTATGTGCATGCATTGATAGATCTGTGGTACCACTCTTTCTTTTGTTAGCTCTTTTGTTGCCAAGAAGTTTCATACTGGGCCCTAATTATTGTGTGAGTCTTATGCAGTATCTACTCTTATTGGTGCATCTATTGTTGCTAGAAAAGTGAATAGAAATTGTCCTATTTGCATTTTGCATAAAATATTGCCTTGTGATCTTGTTGAGTTGAATATGGTTGATTTTGATATTATTCTTGGAATGGATTAGATGTATGCATATTATGTCTCTATTGATTGTAGAATCCCTAGGGTCAAGTTCCAATTCCTAAATAAACCCATCTTTGAGTGGAAGAGTCATGATTTGGTGTCAAGCATAGATTCATCTCTTGCATTAAAGCCCGTAAGTTAATCTCTAAGGGGTGTCTTTATCATCCTCGTAAGAGATATCCAGTCCAAAGTCCCTTCTATATAGTCGATTCCATTTGTAAATGAGTTCCTTGATGTCTTTCTAAATGACTTTCCCAGTGCTCCTCTCGAAAGAGAAATAGATTTTGGTATAGACCTCTTTCTCGATACGCAACCCATTTCTATTCCCCCTTACTGAATGGCCCCGATGGAGTTAATGGAGTTGAAGGAGATTTTGAGAGACTTATTAGAGAAGGGTTTTATTAGGACCAGCTAATCACCTTGGGTGCATCAGTGTTGTCTGTGAAAAAGAAGGATGAGTCTCTTAGAATGTGTATTGACTACCGACAACTTAATAGGGGTCACCATCAAAAATAGTTATCCTATCTAAGAATTGGTGATTTGTTTGACCAATTGAAAGGTGCTAGTCACTTCTCTAAGATTAATCCTCAGTATGGGTATCACCAAGTAATGGTGAGGGAGTGTGATATTCCAAAGATGGACTTCCCCACTAGGTCTGGGCATTATGAGGTTGTTGTGATGTCTTTCGAGTTAACCAATGCACTAGCTATATTCATGGATCTTATGAATAGGGTCTTTAAGCCCTAGCTTGATTCATTTGTTGTGGTCCTCATTGTTGATTTTTTGATCTATTCACATAGTGAGGAGCAACAATGGGTCATTTGAGCGTACTGCTACAATGATTAAGGGAAGAGAAGTTGTATGCCAAGTATGAAAAATGTGAGTTTTGGTTAAAAGAGGTTGCTTTCCTAGATCATGTGGTGTCGAGGGATGGTATTAAGGTGGTCCTTGAAAAGATGGATATGATCAAAAATTGGCCTAGACCATTGACCCCATCGGAGGATATTAGGAGTTTCTTAGACTTAGCAGGTTAATATCGGAGGTTTGTAAATGGATTCTCTTTTATTGTTTCTCCTATGACAAAGTTTACTCAAAAGAAAGCCAAGATATATGGGTTTATTGAAGGTGTCACCTATGAAGGGTGTGGTTTAGTTTGGTAAGAAGGGAAAGTCGAGTCCAAGATATATGGGTCCTTATAGGCTAAAGAGTAGATTGGGCAAGGTATCTTATGAGTTGGAATTGCCTAGTGAAATGGATTTGCTTCATCCCATCTTTCATTTATCCATGTT
This sequence comes from Solanum sejunctum, assembly GCA_025642045.1. Classification (NCBI taxonomy): domain Eukaryota; kingdom Viridiplantae; phylum Streptophyta; class Magnoliopsida; order Solanales; family Solanaceae; genus Solanum; species Solanum sejunctum. The sequence continues at coordinate 24,290 of JAOTQJ010154706.1, read as the reverse complement.
GTGAAACTATGTGGGTGACCCAAGTGCTATAGTGACCTTGGATGTTTTGGGTGTTGTAGAAGATAATTTGATTTATGAGAAGTACTCAGTGGAGTTTTTGGATAGACAAGTGAAGAGGTTGAGAAACAAAGATGCCGCTTCCATCAAGGTCCTTTAGAGGAACCAACAAGTTGAAAGTGCCTCATAGGAAGTCAAGGTGGACATGAGAAAGCAATATCCCTATCTCTTCCACTTTATTAAAGCCGTAGGTACTAATTTATGTTCTCTATATGATTTCAAGTCTTAAGTTTTAACCAGTAGGTAATTTTTCATATATTCATGTTTATGTTTATGGAATAAAGCAAAATGGCTCTTTAAACTGTCTGCGCTTCTTTCATTTATGAAGTAGCAATTAGTCAACGCAACTTTCGATGCTCCATATGGGTCATTTGGAAATATCCGCTTTATGTTTTTAAATATAAGGGTTCGGCTGCGTACATCCGACCCCCCCTCACCCCGCAATGAGTGGGAGCCTTCGAGGCACTAGGGTATCTTGATGATGTTGACAAGTTTATGGTGATTTTTGACATTCCTGTTGAAATTTTTGAAATGATGTTTAAATGCATTTATTGTATTCATGTCGGGCTGGACTTTTCATTATCACTTCTCTTATGTAAGTTTCTTTGACATTCGGGGATGAATGTTCCCAAGTGGGAGATATTTAAATGCCTCAAAAATGCCCAAAAATGTGAATAAAAAATGCCCATAATCGTAATTTCCATACATCTCACGTGCATGATATCAAAAATTCGACTTCATATTTTTTATCAAGGGGCAAAATTGAGTAGAAAATGGGTAATAACCCCAGTTTTAGAGGACCTATAGCAAAAAATAATTTTCACTAATTTTTGTGTTCCAATGGCCATTCGCGCCGTGGCCGCGATGCACTAGGGGTGCAGATTAGTGTTGGAAGGTGGTTTGCTTCTGGTCTGCATCACGCTAAGGGTGCTGACTAGTGTATTATTTTCCTTGGCTTTTCATTTTGGCCCAAAGGCCTTGGGGTCATAGCCCCATGCCCACTTATGCATGAAACACCTATACTGTGCCTTTTTTCAACTGTATGTCAGTCAAGACCCTCTCAAAACCCTCTCCAAGACATAAACATATATCCTATTAAAGTTCAAAGGATTTTGAAGCCTAACCTTGGAACTCAAGGATTTCTTCAAGCCCCAATTTCTCTTCAAGCTTAACTCAAGGAAACCTAAGTTTGAGGTATGTGGGTTTTATCCATTGGGTACTTTTACCCATGGAACCCAAACTCTTTTTTTATGAGAATTGCATGTTTTCAAGTTGTATCATCTATGTGTATCTGTTATTATGGATTTTGATTATAAATTATATTTTGGTTTCATCAAAATGTTAATTAATGAGGCATGTTTATCTATTTGAAGCTTATACTATGAATTGGTTTGTCGATTGAGACTTTGCATATTTTGAGCTATGAAACTATGATTTATAATAAGATTTTATGATGGATTTCAAGGTCTCTTAATGAGGGTTTTACTGTATGTTCGTGGGTTCATTTACATTGAGTTTTCTCATATTATTTTACTCTTGAATTGCATAGTTTTGAACTACCATTACACAGAAACCAAGTATTTGGTAAAATGTCTTGACAAGGATTCTTAGGTTATTGATGAACTGCCACTTGGTTTATAAGTCTATTGACTTTATAATGATTAAGGGATTGAATATATACATTAAATTTGAGAAAAGTATCTATAATATTGCAAGTTCACCACACCATTTTGCAGGTGACATGACCAATCACCTTTTTGAGGGGGTGACATGTCTCAACCACCTTATTGGGGGGTGATGTGCCTATACTACCATGTTGAGGGGTAGATACCTCGACCACCTTATTGCAAGGTGACATACCCATACCATCATGTTGATGAGTGGATACCTCAATCACCTTCGAAGGGGGTGACATGCCTTAGATTCCAAGTAATAGTTTGCTTGGTCTATGTTGGTTATGTTCTCTTCCTACACATATAACCTATATTTGCAAGTTATATGATTTACAAGCATGTTTAATTTTAAGCATTATTCATGCTGCCATATTGATATTATAATTATCCATTGTTCATGATTATACATTTTGAATATATTGGCTTATGTCTTATTACATTGCTTCCTACATACTTAGTACATTCAAACGTACTAACACATACTTTATACTTACATGATGTTACCATAGAGGAACTAGAGCACATCTCAATCATCCTCCACGTGGCTAGTTTTGGTATTTTGGAAGATAAGCTTTGGTGAGTCCTCAAGTCGGGGACACTACGTATGCTACTCTTACTATTTGATATCTCCTTCTGTTGAACACTTGATACTTTCTAGGTGAGCCCGAAAAGTGTCTTGGGCCCCATTCTAATCTATGTTAGAGGTGTTGTTGGAACAATTGACGTACTTATGCTATGAGCTTGACTTTGAGTATTTTATGATTATCAAAAACTTTCGTTAGTCCCTTTTCCCTTAACTATATCTCTTGTGTTGTTATTTTGCTTCCACGACCACGATGTGTTATTGATATGCTAAGAGGTATGTTTGGTGTTCCTTCAGGTTCCTAATTTGCCGTGTCATGTTTAGGCCTTAGGCTTGGGTTGTGACAACACCAATTCTTTTAATTGTTCCTTTAATTCATGTAATTCAATCGGGGCCATTCTAAATGGTGGAAAGAAATAGGTTGAGTGCTACAATTAAATGTATAACCAAAATCTACTTATCATTTTGGAGGATAAACTGGAAGCTCATCAGAAAGTAGATAAACAAAAGCATTCACATTGGAACAGATTGAAGAGTTGGTGATTCTGCCTCCACATGCCTCACTCTAACTAGATGACATATATATCCTTTTAACATCATCTTCCTTTCCTTAAAACAATAGAGACGCTTATCCCCTGGTGCCCCAACATTGCCTTCCTATTCAAGGATGCCTTATTTGTAAAGTGGAAACACTCTCTTAGTTCGGTAATCCATGGTGGCATAGCAAGAATCCAACCTATCCATACCCATTATAACATGTAATTCCACTATTTCTAGCTCAATAAGGTCAACCAATGTATCACTGTCACAAATAGTTGCTATGTAATTATTATAGAACCTTCTAGCTATAATATACTCACGAATTGGGTCAGACACATAAAATGATTTGTTCAATTATTTAGGTGTTCTTTTAAGTTTCTCAGCAACTAGTAGAGTGATATATGATAGTGTATAACTAGGGTCAATTAATATGTATTCATTATGTGAAAACATGGTCAATGTGCCTATAATTGCATCTGGTGAAGCTTCCAAGTTCTGTTGGCTCCCAGAGCATTTGTGTGATTTTGTACTCTAATAGAGCTATCTTCTTCTCTAAAACCACTACAATAACTTGTAGGAACTTGCTGACCTCTATAGAGGAGGCATAGATGATGTATGCAACAACTAGTCTTGTAGCACCCATGCAACTTCCTAGGAAATCTTTCATTATATGCCTTGGCATATCACTCCAATAAAAAACATTTGTACCAATGCAACATGTAACTAAATGGCTCCTCCCACATTATTTACAAAGTTTCCTATGAGGTATTGGTTGGCTTACCGAACATGTCGATGTCTGTGAAACTTGGCCTTCACTTCTTTTTCCAAACTAATTATTCCTAGAACCTTGGAGTTGTGGTGTAGCACTAGCTAAAAAGTAGGATGATGATGGCCTAAGCGGTCTATCAGGGAACCAAGGCTTAAACTCACCTTAGGATAGTTTGAACTGCCTATAGATCTGGCCCTCTTAGACTGCACTATTTCTAACGCTTGTGTCCTTTTCCTTTGCCTTTGATCCTATAATTTTTCTGCAAAAGCTTGCATCATTGCTATATCCATATCTTTATTCAAGGAAGCAATGGTACAATATCTAACCAAAAATGAATCCAATCTATCAATGTATCAATGAACCCTATCTTCCAAAGTAGTAATTATATTAGGAGCATACCTGGTCAGGGAATTAAATTGGAGAATTAAAATGGAGAACTATACTCTCTCATGCTCATCTTCCATTGGAGGAGATATAAGAACTAATTTGAATGATCCTCTTTGATCTCTAATGGCAAATAATGATCAAGAAATGCCTTTTTGGACCTCTTCAAGTAGGTGGAGGTGCATTTGTGCCTTTAGATTGCTTCCAACCCTTGTACCACAATATAGCCACGTCCTTCAATCTATATAGTGCTAGCTCAGTAGCTTTTTTAACACTTAAATGGATAATATCCAAAGCTCATTATATTTGATTGATGAAGTCTTATAGATCTTCATTAGGATCTGACCTAGTAAATGAATTGAATAATGGAGGGTCTAAATTAAGGAAGACATGTATCCTAAAGCTAGCTACCTTATTTTCACTACCAATATCCACAACAAGGCCTTCTTGCTTTTGACCTTGCCCAACAACTATATGAGTCAATAAAATTGGACTGTATTCCTCAATGCACGGTAGAATTTCTTGGTTCATCGAGAAAAAAGGAGTTGGTGATATTTTGCATAGAGACTCAACTTGAGCCTTCCGTGTTCTCTAGTCCAACCGGTCACACCAATTACTACTTTTACTTGCTTCCTCTTGCCTTTACTTTTCCTTGTTTCTGACATATTTACTGTATAAAATAATTTAGAGGTTAGACATGATCCACTTGCAACATTTGGCTCTATGGCATGATCTATGGAATGAAAAAAAAGTGACAGCTTGTAAATGCCACATAGCCTCTAGTTTATAAATATGGTGCAATAAACATTCATAAGCAAGACTCTACATAGACATGGCTTTGTGGACTTCGTAGGATAACTCGCTCTTATACCACTTTTCTCACTCCCAAAATTCCATTAAGGCGGACTAGCACCTATTGTTAAAAAGGCTCAGAAGAATCAACTTATAATAATGTACTATCTATGAAAATTAGAAGGTTATTCCATAATAAATATGCTTTGACAACAATAATAAGGAAAAATGAAATACATATGACTAGGTCATTGGAGCCAGAATGTCTAAAACACGAGACATAATTATTCTTTACTTTGCATAGTTTACAAAGTCTCTAGATGATGAACACTATTTGATGAAGATCGGGACATGACTTGCCTCATATATGGACATTATACAGTACCAATATATATGTTATAGACTCATAAAGCCTCGAAGCAACTTGAAGCTCAGTAACAGTAGTTGCATATCTTATGCTCCTACTGGGGAGATCTACTAGGTTCAGTACCTGCAATATGAAATGAAGGTCTCTTGGGAGAGATATTAGTATGAGATAATGTACTAAATATGTAAGAAATAAAGTACTATATGTGAAATTAAATCACAAGTTTCATCATGCACCAATTTAAGGGTAAAAGACCGCATGTACATATTTTGTGGAATCATGTACCTTATATTCTTTTCTTTACATTATATTTCTTTATTTTACACTCTATGCATATCATGTAATACGAATGAATAATTGATCTGTGGTAAATATGAATTAGAATCTACCTATTTAGGCTTTCCATTCACCCCTAAGATACCCTCGTAATACTAGGATCAATCCATCCTAAGTGATTCTTCCACCGCTCAGATACCATCGGGACATGACTAGCCTCAAAATGGTTGAAAGACTAATTTTATCAACAACTTAAGCTTCCAAAGTGCCAAAAATCATAATTTTAACTTTTAAAACTCAGGATTTCGACTGTTCAAAATAGCTCGAAAGTAACTTATAAAAGGGTAAAACAATAAGTTTCACAAATTAGTGAAAAATGACCAACTAGGTTATTACCTCATTCACTACAAAAAATAATTTGCGCCCTCGAATATAAAGGAAAAAGATGTACCTGAAGCATAAAAAAGGCGAGGATATCTGTCCTGTATATCTGACTCAAACTCCCAAATGCCCGCATTAACATAATGGTGCGACCGCTGAACCTTTATTGCTGGTATATCTTTGGATCTCAATCTCCGGACCTAGCTACACAATATAACTATAGGCTCCTTTACATAAGACAAGTTCGGACCCAACTAAACAGAATCATAAAAGACCACATGGGAATCATCAAAAATGTACCGACATAGCATGGAAATATGAAAAACGGGATGAGTAATTGATATTTTAGGTGGTAGGCCAACAGAAGGCCACCTCACCAACTCTTCTTAAAATCTCAAAGGGAACAACGAATCTGGGACTAAGCATGAACCTCTTCCCGACAGAGAACTTAAGAGACCTAACTCTTCGATTGGCTTATCTTCTAGTGACTTTGAGTGTCAAAAGTCTACTCTGAATCATTTGGACCGATCCATGGCATCTTAAAGCAAATCATCACCCAATACCTTGGGTAAACCAGAATCAAACCATCTAATCAGTGATCTACACCTTTTGCCATACAAGGCCCAAATGGTGCCATTTGGATATTAGAATAGTAATTGGTGTTATATGAAAACTCTGCTAATGGTAAGTGCTGGTCCCACCGTGATCCAAAATCAATCACACAGCCCCTAAGCATCTTCTCCACCACCTTAATGGTGCACTCAAACTTACCATCAGTCTAGGGGTGGAAAGCTGAGCTCAAATCCACTCGAGTACCCAAACTATGCTATAAAGCTTACCAAAATGGGAGAAGAACACAGATCGTCTATCTAATGTTATAGACACTGGCACACCATGCAATATGACCATGTCTCGAATATATGATCCATTTAACTACTCCGCACTACTGCTAGTCTTCATTGGTACAAAGTGAGCTAACTTGGTCAAACCATCAATAACAACCCAAACTGAGTCAAAATTGCCCAAGGCCTAGGGTAAACCTATAACAAAATCCATAGACACCCTCTCATATTTCCACTCAGGAATGGACATCCTTTGCATCGATCCACTGGGCATTTGGTGCTCATAGTTATCTCAGCTATGACTTTCCTCATGCCAAACCACCAAGCATGTTATGTTAGATCATGGTACTTCTAAGGCACACTCGAATTGATAGAATATCTATTACAATGGACCTTTTTTGTGTCAATCTCACCCAATCCCTAACCTTTGGCACACAAACTCTACCATTTATCCATAATATGCTATTAGAATTAATAATTACTACCTTGGGTATACCCCTCAAAACTTTGTTATAAATCAAACATAATATGGGATCCTTAATTGATGAGCATAAATATAATCAATCAAGGAATACCTAGCCTCAACAAAGGCCAATATACTCTAGGGTGGAGAAATATCTAACCGAACTATTTATCTATCAAGCAACTGAACCTCCAAAGCTAAGGACCTCTCCTAAGCCCTAAAGAATGTCAAACCCCCCATACTAAAAGCCATCTAGCTCAAAGCATCTACCATAACATTGACCTTATTAGGGTGGTATAGAACAGAGATATCGCAATCCTTAAGAAACTTTAATCACATACGTTGTATCATGTTTAGATTAGGCTGACAAAAGAGGCAGCTGAGACTATAGTGATTGGTAAAGATCTCATAATGCACCCCATAAAGATAATTCTGTCATAACTTCAACACAAATACAACAACAACCGATTCCAACTCATGTGTAGGCCGGTAGTTCTTTTCATGCACCTTCAGTTATCTAGAGGCATATACTATCACCTCTCCCATTTGCACCAACATGCCACCTAAACCTACACCAGAAGCATTGCAATACACTACAAATGGCACTCCCTCCTCGGGAAAGGCATGAAATAGGTGTTGATGTCAATAAATCCCTGAGATTTTTGAAGCTTGCCTCACAATGATCCAACCATTGAAACAACACATCCTTTTGAGTTAATCTAGTAAGCTGGACAACTGTAGAAGAGAATCCCTGAACAAAGCATCGATAATACCCACTAAACCAAGAAAACTACAATTCACAATCACAGAGTTGGGTCTAGGCCACCCATAAATAGTTGTTATCTTAGTCAGATCAACCATGATACCATTTTTAGTCACCACATGCCCTGTGAATGCAATTGACTACAGCTAAAATTCACACTTTAAGAACTTTGCATACAACTTTTCTTCCCTCAATCTCTAAAGTATAATCCTTTAGTATTGAACATGATTGGCCTTGCTCTTGGAATAAACAAAGATATGATTTATGAACAAAATCACAAAGATGTCCAAATACGGCTTGAAAACTTAGTTCATTTGATCATCTCTGTTAAAGCAGCCAGGTTATTAGTCAACTCAAAAGATATAACCACGTACTCATAATTTCCATAATGGGTCCAAAAAGCTATCCTCGACAAATCTGTTATTGCCCAAGTTACACCTCCTTTTAGAGGATAAAGCGGTCGGCATTAAGAAATAGAACCTAACTAAGGTTAGGATCAAACCCACGGAGAATAGGTAGACTCAAGAAAGTTTAATGATAATGATTTGAGTAGTTAACCAACTTACTTCCCCAATGTGGGGTTTTTGTCTAAAAATCAAGGAAAAATGAAACTAAACTAACAAACGCAGGAGAGAAATAAATATGGATAGAAACTAGGGTATTATGTTCCCATGATTCCCTAATTTAGTATCACCAATGTAAAGACTCGGATGTTGTATGACCTCGTTAAAGGTTGAAAATTTTGATTTCATGAAATTTTGGACCAAGGTGATGCTCCATAGGAGATCTCACGATCCATGTAAGGTCACAAGGCCGTGTGACCCTCCATGAAGTGTCCTTTGACTTTGTGAGGGTGTATGGCTCTTAAATATGGATTGTCAAACAAGTGCAGAAACATGGACCCCTTACCACCCATATGACACCTTACGGACCATCTGGTGGGTCATGCAGTGGCTCTTAAATTAAAATTCACAATTTTGGTCCAAGTAAGGTCACACGGCCAAGTACACAATCCATTTGAGGTGACATGGCCTGTGAGACCTCCCCAAGGCTTCTAGAGTGAAATTTTTCTAAGTGTCAAATCACTGTCTCAGAACTTTAACATGAGAGTTTTTCTAAAAAAAGGGCCATAGATAGGTACATGGCCCATGTGCCTTCATATAACTCATATGACTCTATGTATAGGTGATTTCATCAAAATTTTCTAAGTATGAGATTACCATTTTGGAGCTTCATCATGCATAATTTTGCTAAATGTTAGTTCATGGACAAGTATATGGTCTGTGTGGTGTGTCATGGACCATATAATACTTCTTGAAATGATGACGTTTAATTTTTCAACTTGTTACATTAATGACATTTTCATAGTTATGGTTTATTCGATGGGTGTCTTGTGACTTCCTATGCTACCTAAAGACTTCATAATAACCTAAATTATATTCCTAACATTAAAATTCATTCCTTACATTTGAAATTTTTCTTAAGTCTCTTTCAAAGAACTCTTGTTGGTATTAAGCTTGGGGGTCAAGGAAAGACTCTTTCTTCACCAAATTTCTTCATGAATCTTCTTCATTAGCTAAATTATATGGGTTGGATTCTTGGTACTTTCAATGAAGAAATCCTAAAACCCTTTTTCCTTTAATTTTCATGAATTTCAGCTTACTTTAAATATGGGTTTTCAATATTATGATTCATTAAATTTTACCGATGTGTGGACTATGCTTTATTAATGATTTTAAGTTGATTAAAGCCCTAATATGATTATTTACATTGGAGTTATGATGTTATGAATGTGCATATTCTTTTTAAAGCTTGATTTACCCATGGGCAACCCATATTATGACTTAAATGTGAATTTTACTTCTGTCTTTACTTGAATTTCATAATATATTGTTGATTTAAGTTGAATCTCCATTACCCATGCCTTTCTCATCTCAGGCATAGTATATGCGTTCATGTACACGGGATTTTATGATAATTATAAAGTGGCCCAACAATGTTTTTAACAAGACATTAGTTATGACAAGAATATGATCACATAAGTGTCTATTGTTTATTGTTCTTTGAGAATATTGGGTGCTTGCACCATATTGTTTAATGAATGAGCTATTCATGTTCATGAAAAACATGATATTGAACTACGATTTAGCTTTTTAGCACATGAATGAGTGATTATAAGAAATATTTGGTTATTAAGCCTAATGTGCATTGAGATGAATTAAAATGACTTGCCCTTTTTAAAATCATATATATGTATAAGTATTCTCGTGGGATGTTTGACTTAGAATCAATGGATTGGGGGCGTCAGGGCTAGCCTCAAGGATGCTCTCCCTTTTCTTGAAGTATGTGCCAGCATAGGGATAATATTAATCACCAAAATGACTGGGTCATAAGGGATGGCTATTCATTTATTGATTCGATATGAAATGACAACAAAAATCCTTCCCAAATGACTGGATTGTAATGAAGGTAGACACCATATATAAAATGACCGGATCGTAAGGTATGGTGTAGATTACTTTTGACAAGTAATCTTCTCTAACACAATGGGAGGTCAACATCAAGCAAATTTATATAATAGCTCGCATGAGTTTGATATGTCGATTAAGGTCCCATTCCCAATATATTTGAGCATTATTACATCTCATTCACCATGAGTTTCATATCATCTTTTTATATTATATTCTTTGGTATATATCTCTTTCTATATTATATGCCCTTGCCATCTAACATTATATGCAAGTTTGGTAAGTCATATGCAGTGCATACCCGCATACTTAGCACATTCGTTCGTACTTACGCATGCTTTTTCCTTAATGATCTAACCATGTAGGGACTGAGGACTATGATCATCCACCGTATGATGTCTATCTTGGATCTCACATTTTACTTATTGTGATGAGTCCTATATTCCAAGGACCAACCTCCATACTTTTACCTATAGTACTTGTACTTTACTTTCTGGGTAAGCCCATGGTACTTCTTCGCTCCATCCTATCTTATGACTAGAGGCAATGTTAGACATCTTGTAAACTTCTATATGATTATATGATAAGTGTTCTGATAGGAGGTTTGGTTATGATATTGGCTACCTAATGGTTATTATTATGTGATTGGGTTATGAGCTTATGAAATTTTTCTATTTTATGTAGTGAAAAATCCTAAGTCCCGAATTGGTCCCATAGCATAAGTCCTACTTACTCGCCCCTTAGTATTTATCTTCTATGTGCTTTATGATATGTTTCTTGCATTCCCTATAACATACCCATAGCGTGTGTCCTTCTCTCCCTTCTCTTAGACTCATGTCTTTACTTTATGATTGTGCTTCTAAACAAATGATGTGAATATGGATACTATGAGGCTTGTTTGGGGACTCTGAGGTTCCTATTCACCATATCACTCTTAGGCCCTAGGTTTACGTCATGACAAGCTTGGTATCAGAGCACTAGGTTTGTAAATAATCCTTTGAGTCCACCATGCCACGTGAAGTAGAGTCCTATTCATGGATATGAAACAAACCATACCTATTAGTTGGAGGATATGGCGATGTTCTAGAAATTGTGTTAGTTTTTTATGTCTAATGTCATGCCATGGATCGTATGTTCGGTTTCCTTGTCTTATTGTTGTCATTGATCAATTACATTAGATGCCTCAAGGTATAGCTCCCCTACAAAGATCGATCCCAAATAATAAGGGTCAAGTACCTCAAGGGCCTATGGAAAGAGCCTATCTCTAATGGTGAATTCCACACGACTAGTTTGCCCGGGTTGTGACACCTCAGACTAGGCAAGCTAACAATCCTCGGGATTCCACTCAGGCTTCTAGGGTGAGAGATTTCACCCGGATGAACCCTCCAACATTCTATGGGTTAAAAACTAATGAGGATGTTGAGGAGCTTATTAATGAACTCACTAAGGTGTTGACTATTATGGGTATCACTTCTTAAGAGAAAGATGAGCTGGCTTCTTATCAATTGAAGGATGTGGATCAGGTGTAGTACACTCAATGGTCGGTAAAGAGGTTTTGTGATAATGTTGTTAATTAAGAAGAGTTCAGGTTTGCCTTTTTGGATCCCTTCTTTCCACTTGATCTTAGGGAAGCCATAATGAGGTAGTTTATTAATCTTAAGTAGGGGGTATGAGTGTGAGGAATTATGTCCTCAAGTTTTCACTAAGCTCTCTATGTATGCTCCTACACTTGTGGCTGATCCTCATGCAAGAATGCACAAGTTCATTCTAGTATCTCTGACTTGCTTGTGAAAGAGTGTCATACGGAAATGCTTATTCAAGATATGGATATATCTAGACTCATGGAGAGGAGAGTACGCGATCCTAAGAGATCCTAATAGGATGGTGGCTTCTCCAAGTCTAAGGGTAATAGCTTCGGTCGCTTCCCATATGGGCAAGATTTCAATGCTTGGGTGGCTAATGCTAGAGTGCCTCCTCCTAAGGCACCAAGGATGGTGGACCATGGTTTCCTAGTTGTGACAAGTGTGGGAAGAATCACTTGGGTGCTTGTTAGAAGAAGTTGTGTGTATGCTATGCGTGTGGTGATAAAAATCACAAGATTTTTGATTGTCCTAAGAATACTCAGATAGGTCAAGTTAAGGTGGCTCAATGTGCACAAGGCCAGCAAAGAGCTTCGCAAAATATTTCCCTTAGTAACAACAAGTTTTATGCTTTTTATGCTTATTAGGAAGTTGAGGAGGCTCTTAATGTTGTGATTGGTATGATAAAAATCTTTGATTTTGATGTTTATGCTTTGCTTGACATGGGTGGAAGTTTGCCTTTTGTGACTCCGCTATTGTGTGTTAAGTTTGGTTTTGTGCAAAAATTTTAAGGGACCCCTTTCAAGTTTACACCCCTATGGGTGAATCTGTTGTTCATCAGAGTTTATCGGGGATGTCTTATTTCGATGTTGAATAAAGTATTTCCTTGTGATCTTGTAGAACTTGAGATGTTTGACTTTGATATAATTCTTGGGATGGATTGATTGCATGCATGATATGCCTCTATAAATTGTAGAACCTAAGAATTCAAGTTCCAACTTCTGGATGAGCCTGTTCTTAAATGGAGGGGTGGTAACTCTATGATTAAAGAGCATTTTATTTCCAACCTTAAGGCTTGGAAGATGATCTCCCAATGAAATGGTGTATTTCTCATATATCGACGGTCAAGAATATGGAGTCCTAATCACCTGCTCTTGAATCAATTCCGGTGTTGAATGAGTTTATGGAAGTGTTACTCGAACACTTGCTTGGTATTCCTCCCAAAAGGGAAGTAGACTTTGGTAAAGATCTTTTTCTAGATACTCAACCTATCTCTATTCCTTCTTATCATATGGCACCGACTGAAATAAAGGAAATGAAAGATAAATTGAAGGATTTGTTGGATAAAGGCTTCATCAAGCCAAGTATATCTCCATGGGGTGCTCCAACATTATTTATAAGAAAGAAATATGGCTCTCTTTGGATGTGCATTGATTATAGGCAACTGAATAAGTCATAATCAAGAATAAGTATCATTGCATAGAATTGATGACATGTTTGACCAACATCAAGGGGTTACCCATTTCTCAAAGATTAATTTCCATTCAAGGTATCATCAGTTAAAGGTTAAAGTGTGTAAAATTCCCAAAATGGCTTTTCGGACTAGGTGTGGGCACTTTGAACTTGTGGTGATGTCATTTGGCTTAACTAATGCTCCGACTGTGTTTATAGGTCTTATGAATCTAGTGGTCAAGTCATTCCTTAGTAGATTTGTGGTTGTCTTCATTAATGATATTCTCATTTATTCCCAGAGTGAGCGGGAGCATATGGATCATTTGAGGTTGGTTCTTCAAACCATAAGGGAGAAGAAGTTGTGTGCCAATTTTAGCAAATGTGACTTTTGGTTGGGTGAAGTAGCTTTTCATAGTCATGTGGTATTTGTTGATGGTATTAAGTTTTGCTCCCAGAAGATTGAGGCCATGAACAATTGACCTAGACCATTGACTCCTTAGGATATTTGGAGTTGTCTTGGGTTGGTTGGCTATAATAAGAGGTTTGTTGAAGAGCTTTCATCTATTACATCTCCGTTGACTAAGTTGACCCAAAAGAAAGTTAATATCTGCTCTTGTTTTGACTTTATGGAATGGCTTGGATGGGTTCGTTGCGTGTTGTGATGTTTCTCAAATTGGTCTGGGATATGTGCTTATGCAATATAGCAAGTTGATAGCTTATACATTAAGGCAATTCAAAGTACATGAGCATAATTATCCGACTCATGACCTTGAGTCAGTGACGATGACATTTGCCTTGAAAATTTAGAGGAACTATTTGTATAGGGTGTATTTTGAGGTTTTCACCAATCACAAAAGGTTGCAATATGTGTTTACTCAAAGGGATCTTAACTTAAGGTGAAGGAGATGGTTGGAACTCCTAAAAGACTATGACATAAGTGTACAATATCATCCCAACAAGGCAAATGTTATAGTCGAGGCTCTTAGTATGCTATCTATGAGCAGTGTGGCCCATGTTGATGAAGGGAAGAAAGAGTTGTCAAAAGATATTCACCATTTAGCTAGGTTGGGTGTTAGGTTTATCGACTCTATTGGTGGTGGTATTCATGTTCAAAATAGGGTCGAATCCTCGTGACTCTTTATGTAAAGACTAAGCAAGATCTAGATTTGTCATAGATTGGGTTGAAGAAATTGTTGACCAAAAAGAAGATAGAGGTTCCAAGGGGCAGATGGTGTACTTCGATATCATGATTGGATATATTTCGAACGTGGATGACCTTAGGATGGTGATCATGATTGACGCCCATAAATCTCATTATTCTATTCATCTAGGATCTAATAAGATCTATTAGGATTTAAAGGAGGTGTATTGGAGGCATGGTATTAAGAAGGGTATAGCCAAGTTTGTGTCTGAATGCCCTAATTGCCAATGAATGAAGGGAGAGCACCAAAGGCTCAGTGGTTTTACTCAAGACATTAAGATTCATACTTGGAAGATGTGAACATGCATTTTGTGGTAGGTTTGCCTGGGAATTGAAGGCAATTTGACTCTTCATTTGGGTTTGTTGACTTGATAACTAAGTTGGCTCGTTTCCTACTGATTAAGACTACTTTTGGTGCCCGAAAATTATGCATGGTTGTACATCCAATAGTTGGTGAGGTTGTATTGTCTACCTAGGTCTATCATATTGGATCGTGGTACCCAACTTCTCACTTTTGGAGGTCGTTTCAAAGAGGCTCAGTACTAAGGTGAAGTTAAGCACAACCTTTTATCCAAAAACTAATGGACAAGTTGAGAGGATAATCTAAACCCTAGAGTATATGTTAAGTGCTTATGTGTTGGACTTCAAGGGTAATTCCGGTGGCTATCTTCCACTCAACTAGTTTCCTTATAATAATATCTTCTATGCTAGCATTGGTATGGCACCATTTGAGGCCTTGTATGGGAGGATATGTAGATCACCAGTAGGATGATTTGAGTTGGGGATATGGCTTTGGTTGGCCCAAATTTGGAGTTGTTGGCTATAAATAATGTGAAGTTGATTAAGGACAGGTTTAAAGCGACCCACAGTAACCAAAAGTCCTATTAGGATGTTAGGAGAAAGGACCTTGAGTTTCATATTGGTGATTGGATATATATGAAAGTCTCACCTATGAAGGGTGTGATGCATTTTGGTAAGAACGACAAGCTGTCCCTGGTATATAGGCCCTTATGAGATTGTCAAGCGAATTGGGAATGTGGCTTATAGGTTGGAGTGGCCTTTGGATTTGAGCTCTATCCACTTTGTCTTCCAGGTGTCCATGTTGAGAAAGTTGGTCGATGATCCTAGCACTATTGTGCCTTTGTAAGGTGTTAAAGTGGAGGAGAACTTTTCTTGTGAGGAAATCCCGATTAAGATTTTTGATAGGCAAGAGAGGCGGCTTCGTAAAAAGGATGTGGCTTTGGTGAAGGTGCTTTGAGAAATCAAGAAGTGGAGAGTGGTACATGGGAGGTAGAGTTGGACATAATGGAATGACTTCCCCATCTTTTCCAATCTACTATAAAGCCTGAGGTATTAGGTTCTTCCTTTTCCAAATGGTTCTAATTATTTTACTCATGAGTTTCATGACATGACATAGATGCATGTGCACCAAAATGATTTTCATGATGTTTTGAATGATTTGAATGCATTTTGAAATGAGTTTTAATGACTTTATGATTTTTGAAGTGATGGATTTGTGCTTGTGCTTGGAAGTTTCGTATTTGTAGTCAAGCCTTTCAAGCCTTGTTCTTGCATATTTGAGGATAAATGTTCCCAAAATGAAGATGATGTAAGGACCCGGATGTTGTACGGCCTCGTTGGAGCTTGATAATATTAGTTTCAGGAAGTTTTAGACTAAGGTTACGCTCTATAGGAGCTCTCACTATTCATGTGAGGTCACATGGCCTGTGTGAGCCTTCATGAAGTGCCGCTTGGCTTTGTGAGGGTGTTCAGCTCTTAAACATAGAGTTTCAACCTAAGGCACGCCATACATGGACCCCTCATGGCACGTGTGACACCTCACGGACCATGTGGTAGGCCTTGTTTGAAAATTCATAGTTTTGGGGCAACATAAAGTCACACGGCCAAGTACATGGGCGATGTGAAGTGACATGGTTTGAGGGGCCTCTCGTATTGCTTTTGTAGTAAAATTATTCTAAGTGTTAAATCTCCGTCTCGAAATTTTCTCATGAGATTTTTTCTAAGGAGGGGGACAAAAATGGGCACATGGCGTGTGTGGCTTCACATGGCTCATATGAATCCCTGTATAGGTGTATTCGTCAAATTTTTCTAAGTATGGTATTACCATTTGGACCTTTGTGAATCATAATTTTTCTAAGTTGGTTCACAGACAAGTATACGGCCCATGTGGTATGTCACGGACCGTATAGTGCTCCTTGAAGTGATGACGTTCGATTTTTCTACTTATTTCATTAATGGTATTTTCATGATTAATGTTTATTCTAAGGGTATCTTAAGTCTTCCTATGCTACCAAAAGATTTCCAAATGACCTAAACTCTATTCCTATTATCCAAATTCATTCCTCGCATTTGAAAATTTTCTTAAGTCTCTTTCAAAGAACTCTTGTGGATCTTAAGTTTCGGGTTCAAGGAAAGTCTCTTTCTTTACCAAATGTTTTCTTGAATATTCTTTATTAGCTAAGGTATGAGGGTTTGATTCTTGGTCCCTTTCAACCATGAAGACCCAAAACCCTTTTTCATGAATTTTATCTTACTTTAAATATGGGTTTTCAATATTATGATTCATTAAATTTAATCTATGTGTGAGGCTATGCTTTATTGATGATTTTAACTTGATTAAATCCCTAATATGATGATTTGTATTGGAGTTATGAAGTTGTATATGCGCATGTACCCTTTAAAGCTTGATTTACGCATGGCTAACCTATATTCTGACTTAAATGAGAATTTTACTTATGACTTTACTTGAATTTCACAATGTATCACCGATTTAAGTTGAATCTCCATTACCCATGCCTTTCTTATCTCATTCATAGTGTATGCATTCATGTACATAAGATTTTCTGATAATTATGAAGTCGGTTAATCCCAACTATATTTCCATAAATGATTTTGATAAGATATTGGTTATGACATGAATGTGATCAGATAAATGTCTATTCTTATTGACTCTTTGAGCATATTGGTTCTTGCACCATATTGTTTAATGAATTAATTATTCCTATACATGAGAAACATGATATTGAAATATAATTTGGCTTTTTAGTCCATGAATGAGTGATTATGAGAAATACTTTGTTTTAGGCCTATAGGTGCATTGAAATGAATCGACAAGACTTGCCTCTTTTGAAATCATGTATATGCATAAGTATTGTCAGGAATATCCATTAGGGTCCTCTCCCTTTCCTTGGACTATGTACCAACATGGAAATGGTACTCATCACCCAAATGACCGAGTGAGAAGGGATGGCTATTCATTTATTGATATCATATGAAATGATAATGGAAATCCTTCCAAAATGACTCGATCGTAAGGAACGTGGCCACTACATATGAAATGATTGGGTCATAAGGTGTGGTGTAGATTACCTTTGGAATGTAATTTTCTCTAACCCGATGGTTGGTCAACAATGGGAAAATTTACATAAAGCTTGCACAAGTTTGAGATATCAGTTAAGGTCCCATTCCCACTATATATAAGCATTATTGCATCTGATGCACCATGAATTCCTTAGCATCCTGATATATTACATTCTTTTTCATATATCTCTTTCTGTATTAAGTGCTCTTACCATCTAACAACATATGCAGGCTTGGTAAGTCATATGTATCAGCATACCATCATACTTAGTACATTCAAATGTACTAACACATGCTTTTGCCTACATGATCTGACGATGTAGGGACTGAGGACTACGATCATCCACTATATGACGTCTAGCTTGGATCTCAAGTTTTGCTTGTTGTGGTGAGTTAGATATTACAAGGACAAACCACCATGATTTTACTTATGGTGTGTTTACTTATATTATTTACTTTGAGGGTGAGCCCGGGGTATATCATTGACCCCATCCTATCTTATGACTATATGCAATGTTGGACAACTTAACTCCTTTACAGTTATGCTAAGCATTGTGATTGGAGGTATGATTATGATATTTACTACATATACCGTTATGTGATTGGATTACAAGCTTACAAAAATTCTTTATGTTATGTTATAAAAGATCTTAAGTCCCGAATTTTCCCCATAGAGTGAGTCCTATTTACTCGCCCCTTAGTAATATGTGCTATATGGTTTGTGAATAAAGGTTTCTTCCATTCCCTATAACATCCCCAATAGCGTGAGTCCTTTTCTCCCATCCTTAGACATATGTGTTTACTTTATGATTACGTTTTTGAACTGATGATGTGAATATGGATACTATTAGGTTTTTATGAGGACTCTAGGGTTCTCATGTGCTATTTCACTCCTAGGACCTAGGTCTGGATCATGACAACCAAATAACCTAATTCTTTTCAAGTGTGTAACATGCAGGACGGTAAGTTAACTTCATCAAGCACATTGGTAATCTGTGAGAGGTGAATTTTACTATGTGACTTAACCCATCTCTATAGTGTGCATTCCTAACCCTTGCTTATTTGTCCCAGCACAACCTCCCCTTAGCCTAGTTTGGTTTATTAGACTAGCAGACATCAATCAAATCCTGTTAATTAATCTCTTGTTAGAACACTAGGTGGGTTCTCATGTTGGCCACCATCGAAAAAATGCAAAATGAAGAGAGATAATTAATAATCAATGTACACTTGTCAAGAATAATGAATTATCTAGTTTTACCTTATTAGATCTTTGTGGTTCCCACAACCCTAGCTGTGAATTTAGCTATTCATGCTTTGTGTAGATACAAGAATTATGAATTTGGAAGAATATAATTAACACTAACACAATTCAATTAAGCACAAGCAAATCCAACTTTAATGAGAGTCACAAGATTAATGCTGGAATAAAATTACAAGTGTTCTGAAAGACTCTCCAATGTAACCTAACTATTTTCTATCTCTAACTACTGAGTTCTCTGAGTTCTATGAGAAAACTTTTGAAAATTAACCTGAAAAACCTATTTATTAATAAGTAAAATACAAGTCCTAAATATAATAGAATAACTAGTTGGCACGCCATCAGAAAGAGGTTTAGGGGTCGTATTGCAGTCCATGGCTCATAATCGAGGTCTCATACAGGGCTGCTGGAAAATTGGACTTCAAGTCTATGGCACCCCTCTACGACTCATAATTATGACTCATAAGGGGATTTCATCTAATAAATTTTTAGAAAGTCCCAATCTTTAATCCTCAGGGCATGAACCATCTTCTAGGACTCTAAAACATTCCACACCATCTCTGCATGTTCGTAGAATAAACTTCAAAAAATAACCCCTCACTGGAATTGTCCATGAAACCACTTCACGACCCGTAGAATGATCTACGGTCCTTAAAGGTTCTCGTACTACATCAAAATTCAGCAACTTCTATATTTTTTAGAAAAGTCAAGGCCAAACTTGTAATCTTGCAAACAGAATACAAAAACATATAAAACCAACTAACATTGCATTGAGAACACAGAAAATTCAATTTTTTAAGCATCAAAAGTCTTGTATTTTGGCAGAACATCAACTTCCTGAACTTTGAATTGTTGCTTGTCCTCAAGTGACAGACTCAATCTATATAGATAACACAGTACACATAGATTTCAAGCCAATGGCATACATCACATAAATCTCAAACGTAGATAGCCAACCCATATTTTAAAAACAGGATCAGATAGCTATCTTGCAAACCAACGTAGACTAGGGTATGTGACAACACAACAATGATAAGTATGGTATTATCAACAATCAACACTCACAGAATAAGTCTAATGATAGCAATGCAATGCAAGTGCCCTCACAGAAACAAGTCCCATATGTGACACTCAATGATGTTTTCATATATGATCGTGGCACTATTCAAATTGTTCACTCTCACAAAAGATATTCATGGATCATTCCTAATTCATAGGCTTGCCCCTATACTCATGACTGAGACCTTAAACTACTTGGACTAGGATCACTTTAGGATATTGTAGGCTTGTAACGTAGGCTCGGGGGACTTTGGTTGTCACACGCAAAGTTCCATTAAGGCAAACTGACACCCATTATTGACAAGGCTCGGGAGAACCAATTCTCTGAACATTATAATGGGTTTTCGTATTCAACATGCATTCAAGAAATTAAATAATAATAACAAGCTAAAAGAAAATACATATGACTCATCCATTGGAGCCAAAATGTCTAAGTACGAGACATGACCACACTTTACTTTACATTATCTACAAAGACTCTACATAAGGAACAACATCTGATAAAGTTTGGGATAGGCCCTGTTTCTTGACTAACAATATAATACAGAAATATAAACTCTAAACACATAAATCCCTAAAGCAACCTGTAGTTCAGTCACCGCATCCTACTAGGGAGATCTACTAGTGTGTGTACCTACAACATGAAATGCAGATCCCCTGTAAAGGATGTCAATACGAGATAATGTCCTTAATATATAAGGAAGGAAGTATTATATATGAAGCAATAACTCAAATGAAATCATGCACTGGTGTAAGGATAAGAGACAACCTTAAATCATATTGTGGAATCATATACTTTATGTCCTTTTTATTACTTTACCTTTTTTTTACTTTATAATCTACGCACAATATATAATAGAAATGACCTACTAATTAGTGGTAAATAAATATCGGGATTAACCTATGCTAAGCTTTCCTTTCACCCCTGGGATACCCCCCGTAATATGGGATCAACTTATGCTAGGTGATTCTTTCACCCCTGGGGTACCATCCATCAATAAGCAACTTACTTTATCTTTTATTTACCTTTGAGATGATTCTTTTGGTGGTCATAATATTTGAGCTATAGGATCATATATATGGCATGTGAAATATAAATAATCATACAAAGCAACAACGAATGAAAAGAGTAGGTAACACAAATGATGAAATGCGTAGGAGATGAAACAACATATGAACTTTACATAGCAAAAAGAACTCATGTATCTTGGTATCCCAGTATTTATGAAGATTTAAAGATGACTATATATGAAAGCATATGAATATGTTAATGAGTGGAGATATAGTTACTAGTTATGTTGGAGTTTGTAAGTCTCTCTATATGCCAAAGAAGGATCTGGATGTCATGCCAAGTAATGCAAAATCGAGTAGCCTTACATACCTAACTGTGCGACCTCATTACTACCTCGAAGTAACCTCATTTTCCTTCAAATACTTTTATATAATAGAGTAGGTGATAAAACTAGTATTAGTGGCTAATAAACACATCTTGGTAGTCCAATCTCATAAAAAAATAATGCACGGCCAGCAAGCGTGTAATTATCAACTTATCCATGTTCTTTTAACCTTTCCGCCTCCAATCATATTTTCTAGTGCACATTCTCCTATATATGTCATGTACAGATAAGTTTAGTCACATAACAGTCTTATAATAACCTACAAAGCACGATGCAGAACAATTCTACACAACATACAAGTAGGCAACATATACTTACTTCCTTTCGTTACATTTCAATGTCAACAATCCCAAACTTGTTCCAACTTTAACCAAAATGTTCCCACCATATTTACATATGAAAAGTCCTAAAACAGTCTAGAAGCAGTCCCAAAGTAGATGGAGGACATGAAACAACAATCTTCAACCATCAGTCCATATGTTTCTATCAGTTTTTTGTTGCTGCTTCGCAAGGTTAACAAATAGTTGAGAGAAAACATTGCGAAAGCTGAAATTGTTTCCAAGTTTAAAATGAATTAAGGGTGCTGCTTGTAAGCCCTTTTTAAAGGAAACTTTGGCTGACTTTCTTATGTGTTTTAAGCCTTATTTTATCATGGTGGTGATGCAGAAGCTTTGCCTTTTTACTTGGGCCTAAATGGGTCTTAATTTGATGGGCTTTGCCTTTCGACTTTTCTATTTTTCCGTCACTCAGTTTGGGCCCAAAGCGTCGAGTTAATCGTGAATTTACTTGAGTCCTTTTATTATACCTCTTGGGATGTAACTATTTTCCATTTATTATGCTAAATCATGGGATAAAGTTATACTATTAACATAGAATTTATTCATAATCATACTTATACAAATTTAGTGTCGAGCCGCGTCTCCGTCTACGTAGCCTATTTAAGCTAGGCACATAGGTGATTCACCTACTATTTTCCTAAGTACTACAAGCAAATCATTTCTTTCACTTCGTTTAAGGCCGCAATTTTCTCAATTTGACTTAGAACTAATACACACTCACTAGTCATAAGAGTTAGACGTACACATAGCCTTCTAAGCTGAAGTTCAAGCACTTTTAAGAATAGGTACTGATTTGAACAAGCCATATCATGTTCCGTTTGCATAGTACTAGTACATGTGAGATGTAGGATGTTACATCCTCCCTCCCCCTTAGGAATATTCATCCTCGAATGTTAGGATAATTGGATAGCTTAACCAATTTCAAACCTCTACTTAAAGAAACTTTTGACAACACAACAAGTATTCAAACACATGTACCTATTAATGCCCCAACTCTGCATGTTGGACTTCATCCTTAGCTTCAAATAAGTAATTGCATCTCATCGCTTCCTTATCCTCCTATGTCACCTCTTCTACTTGCTCGTTCCTCCAAAGTACCTTTACTGAAGATATTTTTTATTCCATAGCCTCTTAAGATGACAATATAGAATAGCAATAGGTACCTATTCATAGGTTAAATTTTCTATAACTGGCACATCTTCAATAGGAGTGATAAGAGATGGGTCACCTATGTATTTTCAAAGCATTGAGACATGAATTCTTGTATAAAATCATGCAATTCAAGAGTGAAATATTGCTAGAATATTCAATGTTCAACCTTCAATAGATACTTGGTAACATTCTCAAGCAATAGACATCAAAGCCCTTCATCAAAGCTTACAATAGATCCTAAATTCATAGCCCAAAACATGTCAAAACAATCACAATTTCGTAAACCCCAACATTGTGTGTAGTGATTTTCATAATAGATAAGACCCATGAGTAAATCAACTTCAAATCATGCAATTTTTTAGGAAAAAGAAGTTTGGGAATCATGGGCGAAAAGAACCCATGAAGGAAACCCCTTAGGCTTTGGAGAATCCTCGAGGATGATTGGAGATGGAGACTTGAAGCTTGGTTGAAATCCTTAACTTCCGGAGAGGATTTTGGCACTTGAAGTTTGAGAAACATATAAGCCTAAGTGTTTTAGTGAGTATTGTGGAATGTTTTTGAATTATATGAGGGAGAAAAATGGCTAAGTATAGATATTTTATCATGTGGGAAGGCTTAGGCCCAAGACTTGAAAGTTTTAGATTGAGTTTAAAAAAAACTTTCCATATTTTTATAGGGGCGTGTCGCATTGATGGCGTGGAATCAATACTATTTTCGTGCCAATTTGAAAATTCATAATTTGATACGGTTGCTTAAAATTTGGGGTAGAGCCTTTACCCCCTAAATTTGACCTTCTAAATAAGAATATGAAGTCAGATTTCTGAAATAATACAGTTTCTGAGATATATGGAAATTACAATTTTGGGCACCTCCAAGGCGCATTTTTGGGTACATTGTGGGGTCATTTCAATATTCCTCCTTGGGAACATTTGTCCCATAATGTCAAAAAAATGCACATAAAAAGATTAATCAAGAATAAATTGTTAGACCCTGTAGTTAATTCAATCGAAGTAAGTCGTTTTATTGGAAC
The DNA here is from genome assembly GCA_025642045.1 of Solanum sejunctum. Taxonomy (NCBI): domain Eukaryota; kingdom Viridiplantae; phylum Streptophyta; class Magnoliopsida; order Solanales; family Solanaceae; genus Solanum; species Solanum sejunctum. Next base: position 84 of record JAOTQJ010154706.1, on the reverse strand, counting down.
AGTTGTCGAACATGGCATATTTTTAAATTTAAGTTCGCTGGGTTTAATTATAATTGGGGGCGTATATTCTAAGTTGGAGTCGGG
>JAOTQJ010154701.1:0-30253 GCA_025642045.1 Solanum sejunctum | reverse complement strand
TAAGAAACTACCAAAGATCCCAATTTAGTAATTTCCTAAGGAAGTAATTGTGTATTATGGACTTTTAGCTAATTTGTGTGCATGAGTCTCTCATTTATTCGCTCGTGCCAAGTCGGTTCTATTCGCCTGTTCCTGAGCTGGTTTTGATCATGTGCAAGTATAACTAAGTATATTTAGGAATAATTTCCGAAGTGTGGGCTCCACAGCAGGATATGTTGATGTTATGATACGTAGGCGCAGGGACAGCGATACGTAATGCCTGTGACTTACTTATCCTATAAAGTGAATGCAGGGATGGCGATACATAACGCTTGTATTTCAGTTATAGTACATCTATCCTATGACGTGACTATAGGGACGGCGATACATAACGCCTGTAGCTCACCTCAAAGTGAACACAGGGAAGACGATACGTAATGCCTGTGTTTAACTTATATTCCATCTACCCCACGATGTGACTACAGGGACGGCGATACGTAATGCCTGTAGCTCACCTCTACTACAGATGGGGCTTGTGATTGAGATTTCTATTATCTGAATCTTCCCAGAGTCATGTACTGCATGGTGCGCATTCAGGGACCGCTATTTTCCCAGTCCGACATGCATATGTGAGCTTTTACCTAAAAAGAGTATTTTTGACATTGGTATGTGTTACACCTCTTCCACCTGTACTTCTAGTTTATTTCATCATCCATATATGCTTCTACTACTTTACATATTCAGTACGTGTTCCGTGTTGACCCCCTCTTGGGGGCTACGTTTCATGTCTGCAAGTACAGACGAACAGGTGAGAGAGCCTCCCTCCTAGGACATCTATCCACCAATGTTGCGCTCCTTTGCTCCAGGAGCATTCTTTTGGTATATGTACTGGTATTTATGGTTCCTTTGTTTTGTATCCTCTTTGGTATGTTCGAGGGTATGATAGGGCCCTGTCCCATCACATGTTATAGCCTTTCTGCATAGAGGTCTGTGGATACTAGTGGGTAATGGGTATGTGAGATATACTTGAGCACATGGTCTAGTACGTGCATTTGATACTTGATCAGGCGGCGAGACCGCATTACTCTATGTATGACATGATTATTAGGCGGCAGGACCGCAGCGGTGACCTTGTCGGCCCGCATTAGTTGTATATATATATATGTGTGTGCATATGTGCTATTTGTACATTCTGGGAGCTGCTGCAGGTGTGTATAGGGCATAAAAGAAGAGGAAACTCTGCCTAAATTTCGGTAGAATTCTTAGACTTTAAGTTGTGGTTTTGCGATTTAATATTGGTTTAAGTGACTAATCGGCACAAGTCATGGCCGCGGGGTTAGGCTGTGACACTAGGCCCCTTCGTCCCGGCCCACGTGAGTGCTTGGCCCCTTCGCCTCAGCTCACTTATATAAAGGGCATGATGACCTTTACACATTATGATACGTGATTGCATGGCCCCTTCGCCTCGGCTCACCTATCCTATGACATGAGTGTGTGGCACTGTCGCCTCGGCCACCTATACTATAGTTGGGACTTGTGTTGGAGATTTCAGGGATTTAAAACTTCTAATGTTATATTGTGATATGGTGCGAGTTTGGAGGTCGCCATCGTTTCCATCCGGTACGTATTATTTTGATATTTTAAATAAAGAATTATTTTGATGTTTACAAATAGGTTTGACTCATATATTTTCATTCGAAATATTACTCTCAATTATATTTCATACTTTCTGCTTTATATATTCAGTACATATTTCGTACTGACCCTCTTCCTTCGGGGGGAGGGGGAGGGGGCTGCATTCATGCCCGCAGGTACCGATGCACAGTGTAGAGAGCCACCTTCTTAGGACCTCCGTCTATCGTTGAAGTGCTCCCTTTACCTCAGGAGCAGACTTTTGGGTATATACATGTACACTTATTTTCTGTATTTTGCATTTATATATGTTCGAGGGTATGACAGGCCCTGTCGCATCCTATGATTCAGTTCGTATGTGTAAAGGTCTGTGGATACATGTGGGTGTGGGATATTATATTTGGTATGACTTCATATGTATGATACATTTTTTGGGCAGTTCTACCGCAGCGGTGACTTTGTCGGCCCGCATATATATGTATGTTGATGTTTGCTATTTTCTGAGGTCACTGTTTGCAGATGTGGTTAGTCATTAAAACATAGAAAACTCTGCCAAAATTTTGGGAGATTCCTTAGCTGTTATGGTTGGAAATCCAGTTTATTGTTTGTCTGGGTGCCCAATTGGCACTAATCACGGTCCCTGGGTTGGCTCGTGACAATAATAGTCTAAGCTCAAAGTTCATTTAAAATTTTAAATATTGAAATTTAGAAACAAATTATGTTTTTATAATGCTCGCTCTGACCCATTTTATGTGACGCCCTTTGACTTAGCACGATGCTTAAGAAAAAAAAGGTAAAAAATTTTTGAAACTTGTGATTTAAAATAATTCTTAAATATTTATATGTCTGAAAATTATTTATTAAGGATAAAAGGGGTATTTTAAAGTTATATTGTTTCCAATTAGAGTAAGGTGATATTTCTTTTGGGATGGACCAAAAAGAAAAGCGTGCCACATAAAATGAGAAAGAGGAAATATGGAACAATAACACTAGTACCACATATAATATTGTCTTGTTGCTAATTATTTTAATATTATTAAATTATAATCTGGCTTTCTTTACTTAGAGAGAAGTCTTAAGCTCTTTCTAAGTTTAATATATAGAAAATTTGAAAAATTTGGCAAATCTCTAGATCAAGAGGTTGGGGTTTGAACTTTAGTTTTAATTAAAGAATATATAAAAAAATATATACCTTTTAAAAATATGGGTTGATCCAGCAAGACTCTCAACCCACGTACTGATAGGCAGGCTAGTTGTTTTCTAACCCACAAAAAATGGGTTAGCACAAGCTAACACCTCAAATTTCAAAGCTCGTATAGACGAGCTCGAATGAGGTGGACCAACCTATATTGATAGTTGTAATTTCCAACATAACAAAATGGTCCCATAAGAACAAAATCATATATTACAAGATTGCTTGCCATCATTTATACTACAAAAAATATATAAGCTTTTACCTAAACTTATGTAAGAATGGATGTCAAACTCTTCGGGTGCGAGTTGAGAAGCGACTCCTGCCACAATCCAACCACACCCCTGTCAGAAGGCATGTGAGTATTTCTTTGAGTTCGTTAGTTTTGAGTTTTGCACCCATGTGATCTCAACTCTCACCGAAAGAAATCCTTTCCAATCCGAGTGACAATGTACCAAGAACTTTGAAAATTATGTCCATGTAAGTTCCTAATTATATATGTGAAACGTGCCACATTTATGATTAAGAAGTTGCAAGCCTCTTTTTCATAATTTGACTTATTTGTCGAGGTTATTTCGTAATAAGAGATTTCCTTTTCGACCAATGGAGTCGAACTACAAGCAACCTGATTTCTAAGTCCAAGGATATGTAGGTGGACTTGATTTTAAAAACTTGACTGTATTCTGGCCTTTGACTTTAAAATATCATTCCCATGTATTTCAATTTCTCCATAATTCGATAGTGGGATAGATTATGTGTTTTTTCCAAACACGTACGTAAAATCAAGCGATTTGAGCTACAAGTGGCATGAATTCTCATGTAACCTGAGATATGTAGGAAACCTAAAACTAGGGTCCGACCATTATTCCCCAAAGTTCGAACCACGAGCTTTTTAGAAGATGAAGATCTGGTCATCTGAAATTGGACCGGTCAAACTTTTTTGTCCATGATCTCTTTCATCAATCATATCCGAAGAAAGGCACAGTTGTTGACATCTAATTTTTACCCTTCATATTATAAATTAATTATTGAGCTTTTAATTACCATTCGAAAATGCAAATATATATATATATATTCAAGCAATGTTTTAGGTTTTAATCTTTTAATTTTGATTATGTTTGTATATTATATATTATACATAATTAATTCAAGTATTAATAGTCAATATTATATTATAATTAATTTTTCAAGATTTTCTAAAATAGATTTTATCTTTAATCACTTTAGTTTAATTATTTTCAGGATTAATTACTTCACAGTTAATTTAATTATTTTAAGCCTTTAATATTTAAAAGCTCTCTAATTAATTTGTTTAATTCATCTCATAATCAAATTAATTGACTGATTTAATTTGATTATGAGATGAATTAAACAAATTAATTACATTTTGAAATGACAATTTCTCAATTTCAATTTTTCCTACTTTCAGCCTTCTCTTGGGGTCAATTTTGACCCAATTTTTAGACCAAAAACCCAAACCACATTATAAGAACCTGACCCACTCCCTATTTTAATTCATAAAATCAGCTAACCCTTTTTTTAGTAAATATACATGCTCCCCTTTCTTGTGTTTTCTCTTTTCAGATGCTAACACGCCTTTCACCTTCATCCCCTTCTTCTGTAAAGTGACAAAACAAACCCGACAAGCTTCAGTAGCAACTATGCCCGAAAATGGAATTTCAGTAGCCTTTGACACTCACTAAACATCCCTCATTCTTGAGTGAGTCAGGTGGCATCATCCCCTTGCTCGTCCGTCCTTTCCATTATAACAGATGAACGAGATCAATCCATCCATTGGTGTGATTTTAAGCTGTGAAAGCATGGAGGTAAGGCTTGAAGATTCAAAATTCCCAATATTCTACAAGATTTCTTTTAATTTTTCCCACCCAAATGGTCCAGTTTTTCCTATATATATGTCCCTTTTATTCACTAAAGAGGGGTTGGTGTTTGGGGTTTCTAAAAACACATTTTTGAAATCTATTAAGTTTCAAAATTTCAAAAGAATTTGGGATCTAGTTTCACAACAAAGTGTCACGGACTTAGAAGCTTCGCTAAGACTTTAGTGTGGCACTAGCTGATTTGCTCACAATTCTTTCACGATCTTGCAAATACTAGTAAGCCTCTAACTCTTGACTGCTAAGGGAACGCTAGATTAAGAAGATAAGAGAGCTTTAGAAATAAGACTCTTTAGAACACTTGGAATATTGCTTACAACTTTCTTAGATGGTTTGTACAAATGAGTGACCCTCCTATTTATACAACTAACTAGAGGCCAAGGTTTAATTAATAATTACTTACAAGTTCCTTATTTATTTACACTTTAGTCCCCTCTACAGAATCGTCCACACTACTCTAGAGAGAACTAAAGACTAGAAGATATCTCCACATAGTTCTAGAGTCTTCCACGACTACATTTTTCTAGATTTCTCTAAGACTTCTCAAGATTTTTCTACAATATTTTATAGTATTCCAGGAGCTTCAAGTGATATCCATAATGTTCTAGTCTTCTAGAAACCTCTCCAAGATGCTATTTTATTCTTCTTGACTCTAGATTCTTCCCTTATTTTCAAGAACAAGTGGTGGGAAATTACACTCTCCCCTACCTGGTGTTGCAACATCCTCGACAGAATGCTAGTGTTAGAACTCCTCGTCTCCACCCTCGGACCGCCGCAAGTCTCTGTGTCATCCCTTTGTGGTCTGGAGTTTTCCCCCTTTTCTTTATCGAGGAGAATTGCCGCAATTGGTTGTCCTTGTTCCCGTTTGGCTTCCTTCGATGACTTCTCCTTCTCCTACTTTTCCTGTTGGTGGGTGTGGAACACTATAATGACTTTTCACCCTAGAACCCCTCCACAAGCGACAAGGCCAACACTTGAACTTGTCCCCTTGACTTGGACATCTGCATTAAAGGAACCATGTAGGAACCTCCTTGCTCCAAGACTACGAGTAGTTGTAGGTAGGGGTCGATCACCACATGGCACTTCCGAAAAAATCCCTGCCCAAGTGTGATATCAAGTAAATTTACCAGAGCGACATGGAAGTTGGTCATACCATTCCACTCACCCAACACTTTGTTGACTCCTGAGCAACTTCGTACATAGAAGTCATTGGCGCATTGACCGTCCTAATTTACACATTACTTGGGTTATATTTTAGACCCAACCTAGTTATCGCAAACTTAGTCACGATGCTTACCTCTACGTTTATGTTGACCATGGCATGAGTGGGATATCCATTGACCATGATAACTATGTACTGCGCATGGCACTCCTTTGGCTTCTCTGGTTCTCGTGATAGATCTATATAGCTGAATCACGCCTATCTGGGCCTCATCTGAATCTTGCCTCGATTTGGGTGCCTCCTCCTATGCCTTCTTCTCCTTTTGTTCCTACAGTATGACACCAAGGTTGTTTAGTTTGGGGAATGTTTTGTAACTATGCAGTTCCCTATATATGTAGCACTGAAATGCCTTCTCGGGCTATGCCTTGCCCTCTTCATTACTTTGTCATCCAGTCCTATAATTATTAGGCCTACATGTGTCTTGATGCTTAGAATGTGGCTGCCAACCTTTGCCTTTTCCACCATCTCTCCCACCCTGGTCATAATTACCTATTGAGTCTTCTACTCGGTCTCTATCTCCCCTGTCATGTCAAGAGTTTATCAAAGCCTCTACCAACATGATAGCCTCGTCAATGGTCCTAACTTGTTGGCCTTCTAACTCTGTCATGGCCCACTTCTATAGGACATCCATGAAGTGGAACATCATATCATTATCCATGAGGTTAGGGATCTGGAGAGTGAGGGTAGTAAACTCCTTCACATAAGCTCTTATGCTATCCATCTGTCTCAGCTCCCTGAACTTTCGTTTTGCCTCATAGATGACGTTGTTCAGGAAAAAGGCTTTCTTGAACTTGCTCTTGAACTGTTCTAGTGTATAGATGGTTCCTAACCCATTCCCTACTTCTGACTCCTTTCATTTCCACCATAACAAGGCCATCTCCGTCAGATATCTCATATTGTATTGATCTTCATCTCATCATTTGGCACCTTGTTACACTTGCAGTAATTTTCCAAGTGCCACAAGAAGTTCTCCCCCTCTTTCACATCTCAGATGCCTTTGAAGACAGGGGGCTTGGTAGCCTCGATCTTGGCCTCCCTTTCTCTAATAATCCCTATGCATCTTCCATCAGCCACGACTTTCTCAAGTGCCCTCATCCTCACACTCATATACTCCATGATGGCTCCCATGGTCTTCCTAGTGGCACTCATGACCTCCATCTTTCTCAGTGCCTCCATGATCTAGCATTCTAAGGATATGATGGTCTCCATCATCTCATATTCTGCATCCTGGCGTCCGCCCAACTCTTTCCGAATATTATCATTCTCCTCACTAATTTACACTTTAGTCCCCTCTTTAGAATCTTCCATACTACTCTAGAGTAAACTAAAGACTACAAGATATCTCCACACAATTCTAGATTCTTCCATGACTACATTTTTCTAGATTTCTCTAAGACTTATCAAGATTCTCTTACAATATTCTAGAGTCTTCAAGGACCTTCTAGTCTTATCCATAATGTTCTAGAGTCTTTCATAAACCTCTTTAAGGCTCTAGTTTCTTCACCTTGACTCTAGATTCTTTCCTTATTTTCAAAAACAACTGGTGGGCCATCACAAAAGGCTCTATGGTTTGGTCTCTTGAGTTAATGAGATAAGAGGTTGCTTCTCGAGTTCATGTGGTATCCCAGCGTTGCCACTCAACAATAGGTAACATTCTCATTTCTTTGATGATTCAATTTGTAAATATGTGAAAATATGAAAAAAAATCTTGCATTATTTTTGAAGATTTTTTGCTGTTGAGTTGTAGGAAATTATTTCCATCAATCTCGGATAGAGCCAAAGATTCACTATTTTTGGGCTTTGGGGTATGATGGAATAAAGCAAAATAGCTCTTTAAACTGTCTGCGCTTCTTTCATTTGTGAAGCAACAGTTAGTCAATGCAACTTTTGACGCTCATCATGGGTCATCCGGAAATAGTCGTATTATATTTTTAAACATAGGGGTAAAGCTGCGTACATCTGACCCCCCTTTACCCCTCAATGGGCGGGAGCCTTTGAGGCATTGGGGTAATGTTGTTATTGTTGTTGTTGAGCCGAAGGAAATTGCTTCTCCTATGACCATAGCCATATGTCTTATATGTTCTTGTTTGTTGTTGCCTATTAAAAAGGGTAGAAAATTCTTAGAGCAAATCTTTGAATTATTGAATGTGTTGCTGCTTGATCATTAATTCTTTGTTTTTTTTAATTCTACAAACTTATGGGTGGTCTTTTGCTAGTACTTTGTACCATCTTTTGCCTATGCATATTACTAAGTAAAGATATTGTTAGACAAATATTTTCCATCATTTTGTTTTATAAAAGTTGTGTTCTAGAATATTGTATCACCTTTTGACTAGAATGCTAAAGTTACACCACTATTTCGATTTAGCTATGGCAATGGTTTCAACTTAGCTTAATGTTTGTTCGTCTTGATTTCATTCTTGTTCAAGTTTTTTAGCATATTGATTCATTGATGGTGTTAGCACTTTGTCTCAAAATCTAGGTATTCTCCTTATTTGTTGCAAATTAATGACATCTCTTGTCAAAAGCATATCAAAGTACTTTTATTTTATTAGTTTTCATTCTTCGTGTCAAAGTTATGAGTTTCATATATTGATTTTAGTTTCAAGATTAATGGGTTTAGGTGTTGAGTTTTAGTTTCAGGTTAATGACTTTCCATATGTTGAATCTTAGTTTCAAAGTTATGGGTTCCATATGTTAATTTTAGCTATTGACTCTGATATGTTGATTTTAGTTTCAAAATATGGGTCATATGTTGATTCTTAGTCTCAACTCAATGGATTTTATATGTTTGTTTTTACTTTCAAGATTAACGAGTTTTATATGTTGATTTGTTTTTTAGTTTCAAAGGATGTGGGTGGATATCTTGACTTTTGATTTCAAGTTATTGAGTTGTGGATTTACATAGTTTTCATATCCCATATATATATATATATATATGTAACTTTTTTTTGCTTTTATACATATATCTGAGTCTTTCGGGACTCTTACCTTGCATTTTTTTATCCATCCCTAGATTTTGATTTTTGGAGGACAATGAAATATTTAAAATGATATGATACATCCTTCAAATTTATAGGCCAACCTTTGGCATATAAAGGGTCATATACCTATTTAGGGTGCATAATAGTTGTTTCTGTGCTATCTACTATAATTGTTTATGTGATCATGTTGTTTTATTTGGAGAAATTCTAGACCACTCCTTTTTAATAATTTTTTTTAGAGCCTCCTAAGCATAAATCCCTGTCACTATCAGAAATATGACCAAATATTCTTTGAGGCTCAAGTTTCTCAACAAAGTCTATATTCCTTAACCCGCTTCTAAACTCCTACTCTTCCTTCTCAGGAAAGGTTGCATTTACAGTCAAGATGGAGAAGAACTAAAGCACTGGGAGAACTGAAGATGCACTGATGGGGAAACTACGTCAGGCTACTCAAGAGATTCGTGAAATAGAAGGAAAAGCCAAAGAAGTGGATCAACCCACAAAGACTATGTTGGTCAGTATAGCTAAAGTTGATGAAGAAATTGAAAGTGCCAAGGACAACAGAGAAAGTTTGAACAAGACAAAGCAGATACTGCAGGAGTACTCATTGGCTTTGGAAGAATCTCTTGAAATTATAATAGCTTGAAATACTGAAATGGACGTGGAACAGGAGGCCGTTCTAAGGGACATAGTTATGTTGTAACAAAAGAACCCTCATAGTATCCTCCCAGTTATGAGTAAAGAAGATGATAGAGGTGAGATCGATATTCCACTAATAGAGAAACTCAAAGACGAGAATGGAAGGGAAGATCAAGATATCAGAAGAAGTGGAGATAGTTTGTATTTTTAGTAGAAGAGGAGATAGTTTGTGGTTTTAGCAAAATCTTATTTCTATACATTTCGGTTCCCATGTAATGAAGTACTATCGAATCAAGCTATTCCTTATAATATCGAACTACGTGGGGTCTGATTTCTCCTTTGTGAGATATGTAGGTAACCTTTTGAGGCCCGAGCCCTATCTTTCAAAAGTTTATTTCCCCCATTATACACTTTCAATGACAGATACGAAAAGATCTTGACTCAACACAAATCAACCTTCTTGACATACTACTTCCAAAATCATATAGGCAAAGTCTTTTATATCTACCATATATCTTGTACCCATAGGCTAGTTTATCTCCAAATGAAATAACAATTGTGTATCGGTTTATGTGTGCTATCTTTTGTTACCTATTAATCTAAGAAAACTAATATACTTGCTTTTGAGTGATTCTTGTTACAGGTAATTAGAATTGACCCATTGTTGATATGCTGGCCTACCATCCATATTTTACCAAATCAAAAGCTTACAAGGATTCCTTCCCCGACCAAAACAAATCGAAAGGAAAATAAATAATGGTAGGTAATAGTGAAGATGCTGGCCTAACCGAGATACTGTGAAGGACCCTATCACTACTAAGCAGAACAAACTAATCCCATAACTTATGTAACAGATTTTTGAAATGAAGGTCGAGATGAAGAAAAACCATGAATTGACGAATTTGGCCATCACTGTTAATTTTCTCGATCCAGATGATGGGAGGCCTCTATTCCATTTTGCTCCTCCTAATCTAGCTTACAAGCTATCATTATATCAACTAATCCACTAATTATCCCTATCTAAAACAGTTCTATCATTTATTTAACTACCCCTAATACATGTCATCCCAATCCTTTACCACAAGTACCACCTCCTCTCCAAAACCCGAATATCAATAGAGTCTAACCCTTTAGTTCCTCTCAAATTCCCAACACTATTCACCCCCAGATAATCACTCCTAAAAGCCAAGATCCTGACAAACACAACCCACATAATGCTTAAACCTTGCTTTCTAAATTTCCTTTTCATATCCTAGTCCTTACTAAATCACAAATTCCCCACACCACTTAATATGAGATTTATCATTATGAGGAAAAGGAGAAAGAATGGAAGGACAGGGAGGAGATGACCAGGTTAAGAATAAAAAAAGAGATAGCAAAGGTCTTGAGACATTATCACTATGCGCTGGACATCACAGGCCTGAACTATGAAGATCTATGCATTCATCCTGATTTGCACCTTTCGGATAGGTTTAAGATTCCAATGTTTGATTTTTTGAAGGAACAGGAAATCCTTTGTCTCACTTGAGAGCTTATTGTGACCAACTTGTGGGTGTTGGCAGAATTGAAGCATTGTTGATGTGTCTATTCAGTCGAAGCTTAAGCAGAGAAGCCCTAGATTAGTTTGCTTCCAAGAAGTGAACCAATGGGAAGGATGGAATCCCATGGCCAAAGATTTCGTGGAAAGGTTTGCTTATAATGTTAGATTTGTTCTAGACCATTATTATTTGGAGAGGACAAGGCTGAAGTCTATAGAGAGCTATTGCGAATATGCATATAGGTAAAGGAAAGAGGCCACTAGAGCTCAGTCTCCTATGTTTGAAAAAGAGGTTGCTGAAGTGTTTGTGTGCTTCCAAGAGTCGGAGTATTATAAGAGGATTGTGTTAGTCGTTAGGGCAAAATTTGTGGACATAGTGAAAATTAGCGAAACCATTAAAGATAGACTTAAACCGGGAAAGATTACACATATGTCGAATTCAGTCGATCTTCAAGATTGTTGAAAAAAATGAAGGAGGATGTATCGTCTATTTTTGGTACGTAAGATAGGACAAAAACCCCTAGCAATAACCCTAAAAAGTCCACACCTTCTCAAAACCACTTTCAACCCACTTCAAATTGATTCCCCGTCTATTATACCCATCTAAGGTATCAAATTCCACCCCTAAATTACCAAACCCCTGCCCCTCACTACCATTCCCCACAATACCCAATTATTCACCCAAACTACCAAGCTTAATCACTGAATTGCTCTAATATCCAACCAATTTACCAAAATCATCCTACCAATTACCCAGTCCCAAACCACCAAACCCACAACCAAATTATCATGCCCTACCATACCCTAGATCCCAGACCCTTTCACCTCTTCGTTCAAACCCTCCAAATTACTATTGAGTACCCTCAACTCCCCAAAATAACTATAGCCCTCCTCGTCTAAACTCAAATACCCCCCCCCCCCAGGGTGTTCACTCCATCTGCTGAAAGTCAGATGAAATTATTTGAAAGATTGTCAATTACAGGATTGATCCATTCTATCACTCCAAGAGCAATTGATACGAGTTCTCACTTCAATAGGAGTGATAATACTTGTGCTTACCATTCCAATGATGTTAGATATGACACTAAAGATTGCATAAATTTGAGGCACAAAATTTAGGATTTAATTAATCGTGACATGGTCGTTGTTTAGACCACAACTCCAAATATCAATAGTAATCCTTTGCCCAATCACAAAGGGAACACTATTAGTATGATTGAAAAAGAGGAAGATTCGTCTGCAACCAAGATGATAGTCCCAGATCATACGGCAAGTTTGGAGAAGAGTGTAGCATCTTGTATATCACTGAGAAACAAAGATTGTGATTTTCACACCTCCTGAGGTGGTTGCTATGGCACTAAGAGGAGTTCGTACTAAGAAGATTATTATTGAAACTGTTGGTACATGGAGCTCAATCAAGGCTGATAAACATTATACGAAAAAGTTAGTTTATGGAGCAAGCATAAAAGATCAAGATAAAAGGTCAATAAGTGAAGATGAAGAAAAGGATCAAGCATAAAAGATCAAGATAAAAGGCCGATAAATGAAGATGAAGAAGAGGATTTTTTGAAGAATAATGCAACTTGAGGAATACTTTATTATGAAACATTTACAGAAAATGCCTACCCAATTTTCTATATGGGTATTGTTAATAAGATCACAACGGCATAGACAAGCGTTAATGAGAGCATTGGAGGATGCCTATGTACATGTAAGGGCCATATCATGATAATCGGGTAGCTATATAAACCAGGTTACTCAAGGACTTCACATCAACTTTGGTGGGAAAAATTTGTCGTTCCAGGGATCGATGCACAATAAGGCACTTTATGTTACAATAAGTGTCGAGACATGATTTTAAACCATGTTTTAATTTATGATAGATCTTGTTTGAATATATTCCCTTTGTCTACTCTCAAGAAATTGAATTTTGATGTTGAAAATTCCATTAAAGCCAAGTTAGTGTGAGGGTTTTTTATGGGGTAGAATAGATACATTAGGAGCGATGAATCTAGGAATCCGCATAGGGCCTGCTAAGTTTGTGATTCAATTTCAAGTGATGGACATTGCTACCAGCTAAAATATGTTGTTACGAAGGTCTTGGATTCATATGGCTGGAGTTGTGCCTTCTACCTTACACTAGATGATGAAATTTGTGTGGAATGAGCGTGAAGTGGTTATCTATGGTAAGGGAAGCCATTCAAATGTGTATGCACCAATTGTTGATGATGCCACCAGAGGATTTGATTTCTGCACAGTGGAGATAGTGAATGACACCAAGGATGATTTGACACCTGGACCTCCTATGCCCGCTATTTACAAGATGATAGTCATTGTTAGGCTAAGAAATAGGTTTGAGACAGGTCTTGGACTAGGAAAGCTCCTACAAGGTATCACTGAGCCTATCCCATTTTTGCTGAAGCAGTGTAGGTTCAATTTGGGGTATGTTAATTTAGAAGATGTTTTGGAAACACTGAACCAGAAGCTTGATCGAGCACTAGCTAGGCCAATACCTTATCTATACCACTCGTTTCTAGTGCAAGAATACATCAATGGTAATGGTCTAGGGGAATTAATCTGGATATGTTTGAAAAGATTGATGTTGTTGATGATGATGCAGTTGAGATGTCAGACATTCGAGAGAGTGCCAGATGAACGAGTGTTTAATGAGACATCTACCCTGTTTTCAATCCCCCAATCATCTTGGTATAGGGAGACTTAATTAGTTATTAATTTTCCAAATTAGTGGTGGTCTTAAGGAGGCACGAGGCCCACTTTTATTTCTATTTGTTTTGTTTGGTTATGCTTTAAAATTCCCTTGTGATGTTCAAAAAGGCAGATTGACCCATGGTCATGGCCAAAGTTTACATTTTCTTTCAAATGAAAGCCTCTATTTATTTTTAAGTTTCATTTACTATCCATCTTATTGTTTTGATTTTCTATCTAACTGTGTTTGTTTATGTTTTCAATAAAAATTATTTTAAACCTGCCAATGTCATATCATGTCAAAAGCTGAACGAACATAATAAAGTAGACGACAATGAGCTTGAGACTATGATGAAAGAACCATGGTACACAAACATCTTGCCAAAGAATTGAGATAGTTTGAGAACCAATATAAGCCTAATCTAGATGAGACTAAAATAGTGAATAGGAGAGATGAAGAATATGTCAAGGAAACCAGAATCAGTGTCCACTTGACTGATGCTCAGAAGGGAGAGTTTACCAGCTTGCTCAAAGAATACATGGGTATATTTGCTTGGTCCTACGAAGATATACTGGGTTTGAGTATATATATTGTCTCTCATAAATTGCCAATCAATCCAGAATTTAGCTCGATGAAGCAAAAGACTCTGAAATTCAAGCCAGATCTGAGTTTAAAAATCAAGGAAGAGGTTATTAAGCAGATAGCATCCAAGGTAGTAGAATTGACCCAATATCCCACTTGGTTGGTCAATATTGTTCTGTTGCCCAAGAAAGATAGAAAGATTAGAATTTGTGTTGATTACAGAGATCTCAACTAAATCATCCCCAAGGATGACTTTCCATTGGCAAAATCCACATTCTCATTGATAATTGTGCCAAGTACGAGATGTAGTTGTTGATTGATTACATTGTAGGATATCACCAGATTTTAATAGATGAAGAAGATGCAGAAAAGATAGTTTATATCACACCCTAGGATGTGTACCATTATCAAGCGATGTCGTTTAGTCTAAAAAATGTTAGGTCTACATATCTGAAGGCTGTGGTGACTCTTTTTCATGATATGATTCAAAAAGAGATCGAGGTTTAGGTGGATGATGTTATCATCAAGTGCCACAAGTGTTCAAATCATTTGAATCATTTAAGGAAGTTCGTTGACAGCCTATACCGATATAACGCGAAACTAAATATTATCAAATGTGCTTTTAAAGTACCTACCAGTAAATTACTGGGGTTCATACTCAGTCAAAGAGTTATTGAGCTTAACCCTTTTAAGATCAAAGCAATTTAGGACTTATCATATGCTGTCGAAATACAATATATTTGGTGCGTGAAACAAGGGATTTTGTGAGTTCTTAAAGTGACTTTTTATTATTTTGATATGTTTTTGTGTTGATCTTGCAGAAAAGTTAGGTTGACATGATTTTAAAGAAAAGTTGTAGATTTTTCTGAAGTATAGGCCATACGAGCCAACTTACGAGTCGTAGCTCAACCTACGAGTCGTAGGGTGGTGATGTAACTGGAATCAGAGACTAAAATCAGAAATCTTTCAAGTGAAGGTCACTCCTACGAGGACATCCTATATGTCATAATACACGTTACGACTTGTATGAGAGGACTCATAGCAAGAACCAGAGAGCCAAAATATTGGACTAAAAACTAAAGACCAAGACTATGAGACAAACATACGAGTCATAGCTCAAACAATGACTTCTACATATGAGTTGTACCAATTCAGTCCAAGATGCCAAGAACCTGATACGAAACCCCGACTACAACTTGTAGGTTATCCTACGAGTCATAACTGCGAGACTATCAGCTGCCAGCTGTCTTTTCTGTGTAAAGTTTAGGGTTATTTTGTAAATACATTTATATAGTTTAAGATAGGTTTTTGAGAGGAAGTTCGACTAGTAGACAATCTACAATTACATTTTGAATATTCTCTTAGTTTTTTAGGGTAGTTTAGTATTCTCTATTAGAAAACCCATTTTGGGAGTTGCAAATCTTACCTTGTACTCATTGTTAATTAATCAAGCTTGTGGGTTTGCAACTTCTGGTGCCTATTGTTATTTGTAAAACTCTCTACTATGTCTATCATATGCATTTTTGTGTGTTTTTCTTTAGGCATGAGTAGCTACGTACCCACAACTTGGGGTTATGGGAACTATGGGTAGTTGACTTGAAATAACCTAGGTTTCTTGCATATCTATGATTTGAGTTTTGCATGTATTATCTATTTCCCTTGATTTTTATTGTTGTTTGGTGGTGTCCAACACCAAACCCCTCCTACTATCACTATCTCAACTAAGGTAGTGAGGAATAGAAAAGGGGAAGTACATGACAAAATTCAGTTGATGTGTCTCGTCTAATCAGCCAAACCGCACCAAGGGGAGGTTGACTGGGACAATAGTTAACAGTTAGTTAGCACACCATGTTAGCCGACTAAGAGCTATGGTGAAATTCGACCTTCACCTTTAGAAGTGGGCTAGAAGAACCTAAGTTACCATTCTGCATGCAAATTACCAATTGTAGTTCTGTTATCTAGGGCAATCGAATAAACGAACCATAGGGAATACAATTCCCTAGTGCTCCCCAAAATTGAGTATTTCCTTGCATTATAGTTAGTGTTTATTTTATTTTGTTTTTGAATCACAAACCTCCCCTATTTAGAGATTGTAGTCATGAATACTAAAAATGATTAGTATTGAAGTCTTGTAGTCAAGTCCTATATTCCCTATGGATTCAACTCTAACCTTGGTTAGGTTAATTACTGAAAATGATCACTTTCTTATTGGAGCGTGAACATCATCAAAAAATTATGGAGTCGTTGCTGGGGAATACGACTAGTTTTTGAGTTGATTTCACTATTAGTTAGTTCTAGTGTTAAATTTTAGAGTCTCATGTATTTTAGTTGTTTTGTTTATTTTTGTTAACGATTCTAGGTACAGGTCGGCTGGCACTATGACTGAGAAAAAGCTTTACATTATAAGTGACTTGTTGGTAGCTTTTCAGAGGCGTGCCCTATTTTATGGGTAAAGGTCCGAAGATCCCTAAAGTTATTTATAGAATTTTACTCAAACGATGAGGGAGGTCCTTGGGACAAGACATGCTCCTTGGGAGGCCATGGCTTTTCAGGTTTTCCCCATGACCCTCCGGAATGATGCTGCAAAATGGTGGTTAATCCTCCCACATGATGTTTGCTCTAGTTGGGGAAAGTAAAGTCTTCCTTATTAACTTCTATAAGGAGTCCAACAAGCAAAAGCAACAGAACAACATCTGTAACTTCAAAAGAGTGTCAGGAGAACCTTTGGTAGTAGCTTGGGAGAGATACAACCAGTGCTTGGAAGCAAATCAAAACTATGGTCTGACTGATGATGAATTAGCAGCTAGCTTCTACCACGCACTAACATCTTAGCAATAAGGCTAGGGTGACGCATTGTTTAGAGGGGACTGTTGGGAGTTCATAAGATGACCATTTAATTATATCATTGAGATTATGGACAAGCTACCACAGTTGCCCAAATTTACCAACACCTTCTAGGGCAAGCTAGACTAACCACTAGTGCGTCTATGAGAGCCTTTACTAAATCCAAAAGCATAAATGTTGCATATTGGATGAGGTTACCCCACCAACATTATATCGTTGATAAACTGACCCGGATTGAGCATATGCTTGAACAAGTCCTGATCAAGGTGAATGAGAAAGATGACATTATCAGAGAGATAAAGAGTGATGTCCTCAAATGTAATTACGAAGTAGAATAACAAACTATATTGATACAAGGTCTGGGTGATAAGATTAAGAAGCTTGTTGAGCAACTAGAGGTAATGCAAGATGAATAAAGGAAAAGTACAAGAAGCAGGGATGGAATTCATGGAGAAGTTGATTATCCATGATGACAACGTTGAACCACGATGTTAAACAAGGCGCTTCTTGGGAGGCAACCAAGCATCTTTTGTATGCTGTTTCATTTTGAGACAATTTATTATATTTTAATTGTTGGTTAGTAAGTTAATATTGTGTTGTGACTGTTGAGACTTTGAACCAGTTGTATCAATTAGCATTTTTGTGTATTCTAGGTGATAGGTTGCAGGAATAAACCAAGTACTGAAGAATGGAAAAATTAGGTTCGGATGCATCTCATACGAGTAGACCTAAGAGTTATAGTGAATGTTACAACTTGTATTCATGCCTCGTAGAGGGAAAAAGTGAGTACCAGAAGATGGCACACACACTACGAGCCAACCTTACATATCGTAAGCCCCATACGAGTCATAAGTAGGGTTCGTAGTGTTCAGGTATGAAGTAAACATTTTACTAAGTGTTGGATCTACTATGATATCGAGACCTACGAGTCGTACGACATCATATGACTCATAGTTGAGGTCTTATAAGACCAATCTACAGAATTTCAAAGGGAGAGCCATTTTGAATGTTAAGAGACCAATGTCTTTTAGCTCTTCATGTCCCTTCACGAAGCATCCCCTTTCAGTCTATAACTCCCCCATTATTCCCTTTCATTATTTCATTCATCTGTACATCTTTCACCCACTAAAATTCCCCAGCAAGTGAACCATGCACTAAGGACTCTTATTTTTTTCTTCGCATCATTCATTCACTCATTTATCTAGTAAGTTCTCACAATTAAATTTTATTTATCTCTAAAAAAGAATCCTTGTCTTATGGATGATTGAATGAAGGCCTCAAGATCATGATTTGTATAACCATGGAATAGTGCTTGTGATAGAAGAAGAATGCGGTGTACAATTGTTTATGACTTTGTAAAAGGTCGAGTCTTAAATTTTGTCATTGTTTGGTGGTTTTGATATCTCATATTATGACCATGTGCTTTTGTGGTGTATTTTATGAGTTTATCTTCTGTATGCATTACTATTGATAATTTTAGAGGGATTTTGAACTGTTAAGGAGAAACTCATGCTTTGTTTTAACACGTTTCGTAATGAAGGGTACTTATGTTTGTTGTTATATTGCATATGCTTTTGTGGTTGTAGCCTCTAATGCCTTTTTAATTTGTTGTTGGTTTCTGTGGAAACTTTAGAGACACCCAATGGGCTCTATATTTTCTGCTATGAGGACCCACTATGAGTCGTAGGTCTCTCTACGTATCGTAGTGGTCCTTCGAAGAAGGCAACAGGCATCCATGGTGCCATAACCCTTCCATACGAGATTCAGCTATAACTTGTAGCACTTGTTATGAATAGTAACGATGATTTCGTGACCCAGATATGAATTTTCTAAGTTTTTTGGAATGTGATACGAGTCAAGACTACAACCCATAGGTAACCCTACAACTCATACTTGTACTTCATATTTGTAGCCCTTAACCTTCTCCAATCCTTTTTATATTTTTATTGTTAGTTGTTTGATTATTTTATGTGTTATAAAGCTGGTACAACAAATCATGGTACTTAGGCTTTGGTTTATAATGATTTTGCAGAGATAATGTCTCCAAGAAGATGAAGAGTTGTTGCCCCATCCCCAGGACACCAACTAAAAAATGAGTCCTCCAAAAATGCGAAATCAATTGAAGAGATAAATGTGGACCCTGATCCTGAGGCGAACTTACCTGTAACATGAGCACAATTAACAGTACCAAGGGAAGTGGATAGCTCCTTCCAGTCTGATGAGGAGTATGAAGAAGATGGTTCAGATAATGATGACTACACTTCTAACTCTAGATCTCTTGAAGTGTCCCAAATTCACCTAGAAGAGATTGTTCTTCACCACCAGCTGATTCCACTTGCACTGTCACCTCCATTAATTCGCAAAACACAAAATGGTGTGTCCCTGGAATGAAAGAGATCTATGATAAGGGATTGGAACTTAAAGGTCAAGGGAGGGCAGTGCGTAGATTTCATGAGAAGGAAAAGTTAAAAGATTCAAGGTTGAATAGTATGCCAGGGTTAGAAGCTGATATTGACTGCCATGGGTTAGAATGGTTATCACAAGTGTTGGGGAAGTACGCCCCTTACTTGATCCGAGAATTCTATGACTCTTACTATGCCACTATATGAGGTAACCTTTCGAGGCTTATGAAACCCATTGAGGCACAACGGTTGAGTGAAGGCATGGTTAGGGATGAGATATTTGACATCTTAGCAGAGACTATTTGAAGGATGCAATTTAGACCTAATTACAGAGTCCCATGATCCACATCAGAATATGATCATAGGATGGCAGACATAAGGAAAATAGTTAATCAGAATGATGTTGGGCTGAAAATAGAGTTATTGAGGTGGATAGCAGGCTAAATTTACGAAGAAGGTGTTGAGCCAATATGGGTTACAGACCATGCCAAACATATTCTAAAGGCCCATATCTCATTTAGGGTGAAGTTTTGGTGGTCTATTATCCGAATGTGCATCAAGCCCATATTCACGGATAATGTGATCACATTAGAGAGGGTAATTTTGTTGGAAATCATCTTAGAAGGGTATGAAATTGATTGGGCTCACATTTTTGCAGAACAATCCATGAGTCAGCAGTCCACATGCATTAAGCATTGCCATTCCCCATTTTCATTCATAGATCATGCAAGGAAGCTGATGTGATGGTTTCTCTCCACTTAGACCCTCATGTGGAGGCTTTGCATATGATGGACCTAAGTCTGAACAAGGCTGACAAAAACCCAATAGCCCTACAAAGAGCTATCCCACCTCCTATGACAAAGTAATTCACGATAGAGCCTTAACTTTTATATTCACCTCCATCTACTATCGGCACTACTATGGCTACTGCAGGGCCCACGCTAGCGGTTGAGATGTGTTTATACCATTCTCCAGTACTCCAGTACTAGTAGTATCTTCCGTACAGGTTGACCCTCTTTTCTCTGCTATTGCATTTTATTCTTTATTACGCAGCATATCTGTAGCGAAGGGCAGGTTGCATGAGTTATCAGCATGGGTCCGACCAGTAATTAATCAGACTGTTTGGGACTCCAAGGAGAGGATGAAGGTAGTTGCTAGAGATCTAGTTGATAAGATAGTCCAGACAACGCCAAGTTGATGCATTTGAGACTAGAGTACCCAAGAGGCTTGAGGGATCTAAGCCTGCTGATGCGAATGCAGTTACTGAGGAGATAGCCAAATTTAAGGCTGATTTACTAAAGATGTTGGTAGCCCTTATTCCAGCCCCATAGGGAGCACCAGTAGGAGATGAGGCATTTGATTAGCCCACTGACCATTCGGACAATCGAGGGAAGAGGCCTGTTAAGCATGTTAACCTAGAGCCAACCCCGAGAAGCCAAGACAGGAAGAGGATCCCATACCCGAGAAGGTGGCGGATGAGTCTGTTTTGTTGGTGGCTATTCAGAGAGAGAGAGCACAACATACCCCACCTAGAAAGGGTACTTTTGGCACTGCAGCAGAGGATAAAAGACAGCCTCAGGACCCCATAGACTAGTTAGAGACTGGTGCTTGATGCACTATGGTATTTGACTTGTTTTGACCCCAGTGCTCATTTTATCATATTGGATACTTTGTTTTCTTTCAGACAATCTTCTTATTATGTTGGTTTTTAGTTGTGTATAAATATGCTTCTGTTAGATGTTATTTTTACTTCTACTTCGGATGTTTATTTTTGTTTTTTAATAGATGTATGTATATATTTCTATGTTATTGTATTTTGCTTTTGTTCTTGGTTTTACGTTGAGGTGGGGTAGTAAAAGTTATAGATTCAAGTGAAGTCTGAGTAACCTCAAGTCCATAACATCTCCTATTTTTTATCCCAAGGTTTTTTTGTCATGCTTTTTTTCCTTATGGATCTTTAATTTTCTATTGAATCGGCATGTTTAGGAAGTATAGTAATTTATAAATGCATAGTGATGGTGTCTGTTGGCATATATATAGTTCTTAATTGTTCTTTAGACTTATGATAAAAAATTGGGTATCCTAAAAATTTTTGAGGTTGTGATTATTAATGCATTCATATATTTTTGAGTATATGGCAATGTGTGTTCTGATACTATGAAGGTAAGTTGAGATTGAAAACATAACCTGTGAGTCTATACTTGATTGTGGATGCAAAAGTTATGTGTGTGTGCTTATTTTGCTATATTCATGCATTCTGTATGGACTCAGAACTTGCTGTGTTACTCTAAGATTGGTTTCGGTGATGTGGTGGAGACTAAAAGTATGTTAGGCCCTTATTCTTTGAGTGAAACCACTTTTAGCCTAAATGACCCACCAAGTAAGTGAGTGAATCCCTTGTACCAAATTCTTGAGCTTTTCATGCACTCATTCTTTCTTAATACTTTGCTGACTTAGCCATATTTAATGAAATGCCTTGATATTAGTCCTAGTCTATCCTTGAAATGTCAACCTTGATTGAGGCCAAAAGCCTAAGTTGAGTGTGGCTGCAGTCGGCGGCCCTGGTTTGAGGCATATATATTGTGTACTTCACTTGAGGCTAAAAGCCTAAGTTATGAGTGGCCCTTATTGTGGTAAAGTAATAATAATAAGGTAGTTAGTTAGGAAATCCAGAAACAATCGAGAAAGCATAAGCCGAGTGAAGAAAAAGAAGAAAATTGCCTTAATTGAGAAAAAGTAAAAAAAATGAGTTTGAAATCAACGCACAACTGAAAAAAAGAAAGAAAGCACTCGAAAAAAGATCAAAACAGGAGAATAAAGGTGGATTGATTTAAAAGGGTTGGATTATGAAAGGAAAAAGTGTTGGTAAACATTGTTCAAGGATAGCTTTAGTCACTATTTTCCCAAAATATCATGCCAAAGCACCCTGAACCTATGTTACAAGCCTATAAGTCCTAAAGTGATCCAACTCCACTTTATCACCAAGCCAGAAGATGAGTATAGAGACAAGCATATGGTGTTAGTCAGTATGCTTGAATTTCAATTGTGAGAGTGAGAGTGCTTCCTCAATCCCTAAAATCTAAATACTCTAGAGTGAGTATAAGGGACTTCTTTCTAGTGAGGGCATATGCACTATATTCATAGCATATGACTATACCAGCGATTGGATGGTTGATGCTCCTTAACCTGTCATAGTTGAATTGCGAGGTATCTCATTGTATTCTAGTTTTCTTAATAATTTTACAATTCTGGTTTGAAAATAGTAATTGCGTGCCTGAGTATGAGGAGTTAATATATATACCTTTAATATAGTTTCTATGTATTCTCTTTTGTTTGTGTATATTGAGTCATTGCTTGACGACAACCAGCAACTCTAAGTTGAGGGTGTTGACGTGCTATCGAAATACAACATGGTTGGTGCCTGAAATAAGGGATTTTATGAGTTCTTAAAGCGACTTTTTAGTGTTTTCATGTGTTTTTGTGTTGATTTTGCAGAAAAGTTAGGTTGGTATGATTTTGAAGCAAATTTGAAGATTTTTCTGAAGTACAAGCCATACGATCCAACCTACGAGTCTTAGCTCAACCTATGAGTCATAGGGTGGTGTCGTTGCAAGAATCAGAGACCAAAATCAGAAATCTTCCAAGTAAAGGTCATTCTAACAAGGACATCTTACAAGTCGTAATACACACTATGACTCATATGGGTGGACTCATAGCAAGAATCAGAGAGCCAAAATATTGGACCAAAACCTGAAGACCAGACTATGAGACAAAAATAGAGTCATAGTCAAGCAACAACTTGTACCTATGAGTTGTACCAGTTCAGTATAAGATGCAAAAAACTTGATACGAGACACCAACTATGACTTATAAGTCATCCTACGAGTCGTAACTGTGAGACTTATCAGCTGCTAGCTGTCTTTTGTATATAAAGTTTAGGGTTATTTTGTAAATACTATATATAGTTTAAGATAGGTTTTTGAGAGGGAGTTCGACCAGTGGACAATCTGCCATTACATTTTGAATCTTCTCTTAGTTTTTTAGGGTAGTTTATTGTTTTCTATTAGAAAACTCATTTTGGGGATTGCAAATCTTACCTTATACTCATTGTTGATTAATCAAGCTTATAGGTTTGCAACTTATGGTTCCTATTCTCTTTATTGTTATTCGTAAAACTCTCTACTATGTCTATCATGTGCATTTTTGTGTGTTTTGCTTTAGCCATGAGTAGCTAAGAACCCACAACTTGGGGTTCTTGGAACCATAGGTAGTTGACTTGAAATAATCTAGGTTTCTTGCATTTCTATGATTGGGTTTTTTGCATATATTATGTATTTCCCTTCATTTTTATTATTGTTAGTGGTGGCCAATACCAAACTTAGCTTAGTATCATGATCCCGACCAAGGTAGTGACAAATAGGAAAAGGGAAGTAGATCACAGAATTCGATTGATGTGTTCTTATCTAATCAACCAAACCTAACTAAGGGCAGGTTGACTAGGACTATTGGTAACGGTTAGTTGGCATGCCATGGTGGCCAACCAAGTGCAATGGTAAAATTCGACCTTCACCTTCACAAGAGGGCTGGGAAAACCTAAGTTATCATCCTAATCACCAATTGTAGTTCTGTTATCTAGGGTAATCAAGTCGATGAACCATAGGGAACACAATACTCGAGTTGTCCCCAAAATTAGTGTTTCCTTACATTATAGATAGTGTTTATTTTATTTTGTTTTTGAATCAAAAACACCCCCCATTTAGTGACTATAGTCATAAATACCAGAAATGAATAGTAGTAAAATCTTGTAGTCAAGCCCTATATTCCCTGTGGATTTGACCCTAACCCCGATTAGGTAAATTGCTAACAAAGACTCTATTCTTATTGGAGAGTGAACATCATCAAGTTTCCCCCTCCAAAGATGATGAAGTAAGTCATGAGTTTCTTGGGAAGATTGAATTATATCAGTCGGTTCATATCCCAATCTATGTTGATTTGTGAACCTATCATTAAAGTGTTGAAAAAAGATGCATTGATGAAATGGACTGAAAAATGCCAACTTGCTTTTGACACCGTTATAAGCTACTTGTTTAATCCACTAGTACTTGTCTCTCCACAAGAAGGAAGTTTACTGCTATTATACTTATCTGTCTCAGATAATGCATTCGGATATATGCTAGGACAACATGATGAGACTAGGAATAAAGAGTGGGCAATCCAAGTAAGAAATTCACTCCGTACGAGGTTCAGTATACTTACTTGGAGAGAGCTTATTGTGCTTTGAGTTGGGTTACTCAGAAATTAAGGAACTACCTATCTTCATACACTGCATACCTTATTTAGAAGATAGATCTATTGAGGCATATCATTTAGATGGAGATGCCAACAGGAAGGTTAGCCCAGTGGCAAATGTTGTTGAGCGAGTTTGACATAATGTATATGACACACAGAAAGCAACCAAAGGATAGGCTTTAGCTGACCATCTTGCAGAAAATGTAGTTGATTATGATTATGAACTAGTCAAAACCTATTTTGCAGATAAAGAATATTATTTTTGGGAGAACACATCTCCGAAGCATACCCTGGTTAGTGAATGTTCTCTAATGGTTGCTTATTATACCAACAACATAGCCGAGTTTGAAGCTTGAATTTTAGGTATAAGAATGGCTATGGACATGAATGTTCAAGAGTTGCTGGTTATTGGGGATTTAGATCTACTGATTCATTAGGTTTAAGGAGAATGAGCTGTGAAGAATATAAAGGTCATTTTGTATATGCAACTAGTACAGAGGTTGTGTAAACATTTCGAACGATCGAGTTCAAGCACATACCAAGGTTGTTGAATGAGTTTTTTGATGCCCTTGCCACCCTTTCTTCGATGTTCCAGCATCCAGACATGATGTATATTTAATCCTTTGGAGATAGATTTAAAGGACCAACCTACCCATTGTTTGCTTATTGAGGCAACACTAGAAGGAAAGACTTGGTATTTTGACATAAAGAAGTATTTAGAGATCGAAATTTTATCCTGAAAATGCTACTTCCAATCAGAAGAGGCTATACACTGAAAGGCTAACAACTTATTTCCAAGTGGAGAAATACTTTATAAGAGGATTCTAGATCTAGGTCTACTTAGGTGTGTTGATACCACGAAAGCTATGAAACTTCTTGAGCAGGTACATGCTGGAGTTTGTGGTACTCAAATGAATGGACTCACCTTGGCGACAAAAAACCTTCGAGCTGGTTATTTTTGGATGACTATGGTATATGACTATTGCAAGTTTGTGAAAAAGTACCATCAATGTCATATACATAGTGATTGATTCATTTACCTCCTCACGAACTCAAGGCTTTGAGTTCTCCTTGACCATTTGCAGCTGGGGCATGGATGTCATTGACCCTACAGAGTCAACTGCCTCTAATGGTCATAAATTTATTTTGGTTGCCATTGATTACTTTAACAAGTAGGTGGAAGCAGTTTCCTACAAGTCCGTAATAAAAATAGTGGTAGATGATTTTTTGCTCAACAAGTTGATATGCCGATTTGCAATACTAGATTCCATTATCATCGATAATTTGGCAAATCTCAATAGTAATTTGATGAAAGAGACATATCATGCTCAAATGAATTGGGCCATAGAATCTGCCAACAAGAATACCTAGAAGATTTTAATGAAAATGATTGATAGACACTAAGGATGGCATGAAATACTACCCTATGCTCAACTGGGTTATCGTACAACTATCAAAATGTCTATTGGAGAAACACTGTATTTGTTGGTGTATGGAATAGAAGCAGTGATACCTGATGATGTTGAAGTACCATCATTGAGAGTTATTCAAGAAGCTGAATTAAGTGATGCAAACTGGGTTCGTAATTGAATTGAACATTTGTCCTTAATTGATGAAAAGAGGATGACAAAATTTTTCCATGGTCAGTTATATCAATAGACGATGACTCGTAGTTTCAACAAGACAATAAGACCTCAAATGTTCAAGGTGGGAGAATTGGTTCTCAAATGTATCTTTCCCCACCAAGATGAATATAAAGAGAAGTTTTCACTAAATTGGCAAGGACCGTACATAGTTTGCAAAGTTCTATCAGGAATAGCATCAATTTTGTTAGAGATGACTAGTCAAAGAGTGTCTAAAATCGAACAATTCAGATGTTGTCAAGAGATATTATGTTTGAAGATTTAGAATCTTCCTATTTATTTCCTTGTAATTGCATTATTCTATTTGTAATTGTTACCGCATTTAGTTTGAAGTTATTTCCCTTGTGTAATGATCTATGTTTGACCTAAATTCTGAAGAATGAGATACATAGGCAACTTATGTCAGCCTCGGTCATCCCCATATCCTTTTGTTGTCCCTTTTTGCTTTGGAACTACGTTTGACCTAAATTCTCAAGAATAAGATATGTACACCGCCTATGTCAGCTTTCGTTATTTTCTTATTTATTTTTCTTTTCTCTCCTAAGAGGAAGACTATGTTTGACCTAATTTCTGTCTCCACGGGATACATAGAGCGATGCAAAAACTTGGTCATATTCCCATAAAGGGAAATAGGACACATTTTTTAAAAGGAACTAAAAAATTCTCAACAAAAAGGTTTATCTCTAACGAGTCTAAATTTAAAACAAGCCAGAATTTCCAACTGGGATAGTTAGGGTTCTTCTAACTAGCTGGTGATTTATTATGACATTTAATTGGGATAGAAATTTGTGAGTATGGCCTCAAAAATTTTGTCAAGTATGGTTACAAATATGGTAAAAAAAACCTCGAAAATCCCTAGCCTGATAAGAAATTCAAAAACAACCATGATGCATCAAAAAAGCCATGTCAAAAACCGAATACATTCATCCAAGCTTTAGGTGATAGGATTGTTGGCACTAACATTTTCTCAAAAATTCTCTTTTAAATATACCATTTTTGAAACCTTCTTGCTTGTCAAATATTTGGTCAAAATATGTATTTTTACTTATGTCTATCAACAAGTGGAAGATCAAAGTAGTCCACCAAAGGACAAGACGAGGAGCAGACAACCAAAGAATCAACACAGATCAATTTACTTTAAAACTAATAAATTTTCTATGGATGAAAGAAAAATGTTTGAAAGTCTTATTTAAAAAGGGGACAACCAAGACATAAGTTGTTTTGTCTCTCTTGAATCACCAGCACCCATCACATTTTATATACAAGTTACCAAGAGGAACATTTTATCATTCATTGCCAAAAGCAACACCATATATGCATTGTCAAGAGGACCAATGCATATTCAAGCTACCGAGAGGGTCATTTAATTATTCATTGCCGAGAGAGTTATTATATATTCAAATTGTTGAGAGGCCCATTACATACACATCATCGCCAAGAGGGACATTACATGCTTATTGCCATGAGGGCCATTGCATATTTATCGCCAAGAGGGGGCCATTTTATCATTCATTGCTGAGAAGGCTATTGTATATTCAAGTTGCCAAGAGGTCCATTATGTTCACATCATCGCTAAGAGGGTTGTTACATGTTTATTGCTAAGAGGGTCATTTCATCATTCATTGTCGAGAGGGCCATTGCATATTCAAGTTGCCAAGAGGGTCATTACATTCGTATTATCAACAAAAGGTCCATTACATGCTCATTACTAAGAGGGTCACTACATGCTCATTGCTAAGAGGGCCATTACTTTTGCATCATCACCAAAAGGGTCATTACATGCTCATCGCAAAAAGGGCTGTCACATTCATCATATATTCAAGAAAGATATCATTTGTTGTCGAGAAGACCATCATCATGCTATATTATATCAACTCATTGTCTATCACGCTGAAAAGAAGAATATGTGTCGACCATCATGTGGATGCCAACAAATAGGATATAGCATAATGTGAAACTTTTTCATAGTCATAAATTAGGAATAGTTTGAAGAGGAATGTCATACTCTTTAGGCGCAAGCTGAGAAGCAACTCCCACCACAATTCAACCACACCCCTATTAGAAGGCATGTGGGTATTTTTTTAAGTTCATTAGTTTTTAGTTTCGCAGCCAAGTGATCTCAACTCTCACCAAAAGCAACCCTTCCCAATTCGAGTGACAATGTACTAAGAACTTTGAAAATTATCTCCATGTAAGTTCTTAATTATGGGTGTAAGCATGCCACATTTATGGTTAAGAAGTTGCAACCCTCTTTTTCATAATTGGACTTGCTTCTTACTCTTCCTGAACAGAGGTTATTTTGGAATAAGAGATTTCATTTTCGACCGATGGAGTCGAACCATAAGAAGCCTGATTTCTAAGTCCAAGGATATGTAGGCGGGCTTGATTTTGAAAACTTGGTTCTACTTTGACCTTTGCATTTAAAATCTCATTTCCAAGCATTCCAATTTCTCCATAATTTGATATTGGGATAACTTTTGAATTTTTTTTAAAAAAATCATACATAAAATCAAGCATTTTGAACTATAAGTAGCCTAAATTCTCATGTAATTTGAGATATGTAGGAAACCCAAAACCAAGTTTTGGCAATAATTCCCCAAAGTCCAAACCAAGAGCTTTTTAGAAGATGAAGAGGTGCTCAGCTAAACTTGGATTGGTCAAGTTTGTTCATCCACGATCTATTTCATCGATCATATCCAAAAAAAGGAGCAGTTGTTGACATTTAATTTTTATCCTCCACATTATAAATAAATCAATAAGCTTTTAATTTTAACAATTTGAAATAATTATCTCTCAAAAAATACAATATATATATATATATATATGTTTTTAAGAAGATGAAGATGTTCTCGACTAAACTAGGATTGGTCAAGTTTCTTCATCCACGATCTCTTTCATCGATCATATCTAAAGAAAGGAGCAGTTATTGACATCTAATTTTTGCCCTCCAGATTATAAAATAATCATTAATCTTTTAATTTTAATAATTTAAAATAATAGGCTTTCGAAAAATAATATATATATATTCAAGTAAACTTTTTAGGTTTTAATCTTTTAATTTTGATTATGTTCGTATATTATATTATTTAAATTTATTTAAAGTATTAATAGTAAATATTATATTTGATTAATTTTTCAAGATTTTCTCAAATAAATTTTATCTTTAATCACTTTCCTTTAATTATTTTTGGGATTAATTACTTCACAATTGAATTAATTGTTTTAAGTTGTTAACATTTAAAAGCTATCAAATTAATTCATGTTAATTCATCTCATAGTCAAATTAATTGACTGATTTGATTTCATTATGTTATTAATTGGTCATATTTGCAATTTTAAATGGCTAATTTCTCAATTTAAAATTTTTCTACTTTCACCTTCTTTGGGTCAACTTTGATCAAATTTTCAAACCAAAAATCCAACCCAAATTATAAGAACCCGACCCATTTCCTATTTTAATCCACAAAATCAGCCAACCTTTCTTTACTAAAATATGTGTGCCCCTTGTGTTTTCTCTTTTCAGATGCTAACACATCTTTCATCTCCAAACCCTTCTTAGCCAAAACAACGAAATAAACACAAAAAGCTTCAGTAGCACCTTATAATGACCCGCTAGGTCATTTTGAGATTTAGTGCTCTTGAATTCCTACAAGATTTATCTTGAAATATTTTAAATGGGTATTAAGGACTATTTAGTAAATATGAC
>JAOTQJ010154683.1:0-30259 GCA_025642045.1 Solanum sejunctum | reverse complement strand
AAAATTCTATAGGTGGACTTGTGGATCTTCATGAGGAAGCCCGGTGAACTGCCCAGTATAGTGTAGCAATTGGACCATATTCTGTTTGAGCTCCCATCATCCATCAGGCTCAAGCTTGACTAAACAGCTTGTGACATTTGTAGTTCTCGAGATTGCCATATCCCTCACTGGCCTTGGTGGTGGTGGGGCAGCTGCAGGAGCTGGTGGTGGTGGATTTCTTTTTTCCATAATCTCATCAACAGCAATAGTTTCCACTTTGTTCTCCTCTTGATCCTCCAGCTCAACAAATTCAATTGGCGGTGTTTCAAAAAAATTCCCGTTTTCCTCTTTGATTGACAAAAATAAGAGTCTTAATCTTCCTGCTTAGAGCTTAATTTCCTACACAAAAACAACCGCTAAGATCAAATGTCACGATCACCACAAAACAAGATAACTTTGATAAATTAACCAATTCATTTCAAATCGCCGTCAATGGTGCCAAAAGCTAGTTGCTACCTAACACACATAAGTGTACGTGGTCTCACAAGTAATATAGTAGCCCTAATTAAAAATTTGGGTTATCAAACCCAAGGGATTTGAATGTAATTAGTAACTTCTCTTGGTTATCACATTTATGGTGTTTTAGTGACAAGAGCTTTGGTTTTTGGGAAAATAAATTATAAAAAATAACTTTCTAGTAAACTAATATGCCTTCTACGCAAGATATCAATTAAGAAGCAATTCCAGGGTCATAAACCTTTACGACTCTCTCTAGTTTTAACAAGATTTATCTATGTCTGGTTTCGAGATTACTGATTCACGAGGTTTAATTTACTTGAACAAGGTTGTACGCCTCTACCGACCTATCATTATTGATTGCCTAACTATATCGTTGAGCCGGGATAGACAGACTAATAAAAATGTATTAAAGCTATCATCTTGTATATGAACCAAGCAAGGTGTAAGGGTATTTGTCACGGGTCTCCCTTACACGAATCAACCTAGTTTCCTACTATTGAACAAGCTCCTATGTTATTGTGTTCTATCCACTCCAACATCTTTCGAGTCCAGAGTGACCAACGAATTTACTCCCTAGTTGGCTAGACTCTAAAGTATAGGCAAAAATAACATAGGAATAATCAAAATAAATCATTCATTGATGTCAAAAGTTAAGAAATAGTCTATGGCTACAATGCCAGAATATAGAGACTTAGCCACACATCATGAATGAAGTGAAACACATCAAAAACCAAAGTCTAAAGATTAAACTAACTAAAATACGGAGGAAAAGTGTTCTCCGTCGTCCCTACTACTGTTCTTGCATAAAAACCAATGTTAAAACCTAAAGTCTGAGATAGAACAATAATAAAAATCCCATAATTTGACTTTTTTACATCGAGTCCTTAGGTCTGCGATGCGTACCCCTTGTATTTCTGACTTTTTGCTTAAATTACTGACTAGGCAGTTTTGCACATCTTTTGCACAGGTCTGCGATGCATACCTTGTTCCCAAGTCTGTCACATGGATTTTTGGTCTTTAGGCTGCTTCTATATCCTCCAAGATCTTGGCTGTGTTCTTTCCTCAAGTACGGGTTTAACTCTGAACTTTTTGATCAAAGCAAAATCCTGCAAAAATAAAACTAACAGGCGCACTCGGACGTTAGCAAAAAAAGAGAAAATGATACTCAAACACCTAGACTCTATTAATTTGTCCTTCAAATTCACTCTATTCATGGGAATTATTGTCTAATTAGGCGTATAAATATGCCTAAGATCAGTTGTTTAGCATTTAGTGTAATTGAGGTAGCCATGGTCATGTAATTGGCATAACCTATTAGCGATAGAGACTTCACAGACTAGAGTCAAATGTTGATGTAAGCCTATGAGCTAATTCCTCCAACTCGCCCTTTTTATAATATTATTTTGAGACTAGATGATGATGTGCCCATTTATTCCTTTATGTCTTCCGCTAATCAGTAGAATGAATGAAAGAATGAATGTGATGAGGCCAAGTAGTTCTCTTGGGGACTAGCAATAGTCTCTAAGTGTCGATTACATCTAGGGTATCCGCCCAGGGCATGATAAACTTGGTATTAGAGCGCGAGTTCAAGAGTCCTAGGTAGTCTATGAAGTCGTGTCTATTAGAGTCCTTATTATTGGTATAAAGAGCTCCACATCCATAATTTGGAGGCTATAGGACATTTAGGAATTGTTTCCCTTCTTTTAGATTCTAAATCATGCCATAAAGTCAAAACTCTAAAAACAATTCCTTCTAAATCGTGCTTTACAAGTTTGCAGACGACGTCTTCTAAATGCATCATGAATTTAAAGGATACTATCAGCACTAAGAAGCTTGAGCCTACTACTCAGGTTGTTGTGTAGGATCGATGGGCAGAAGAGGACAAGAAGAGTGAAAGGGAAGAAGCTTGGGGTGAGCAGGGAAATAAGTTCCCCTTTCTATAGAGACCCTGGAGTTATATGCCACAACTAGTGAGTACACCCACATCCAGTAGTAGATATAATCTAAGGTCGAGGAGAGACCAGTATTTCAAGGTTCGTAATATTCCACCCAAAGGGAGAGTAGCTCTAAGACCTATAGGAAAGCCACTATGTGGAAGTTTTGGAAAATATCATTTAGGACAGTGCCGATTAGGCACCCTCGACTGCTTTATATATGGCCAAATAGGTTATTTTCGAAAGGATTGTACAATGCAAGTCAACAAAGATTGCTAGGTGTACATCACCGATTAGAGGAAATCAGAGAGATGCTACTCCTAGCACGAGCAAGGCTATAGACTAGTTATGTGCTGCAGTAGTCATCTAACTCAGAGAAACACTTGGGGATGTTGTGAGGGGTATAAGTTGAGTCTTCACTTCCTTCTAATGTTATCCTTGAGAGAAACACTTATGTTTCCAAGAAGTTTAATATTTCTAACTAAGAATGAAATTTGAGATCTTGTGAAACCATAAGTGGAGTTATTACCCCTGAGCTAGAATGATAATGAGGGAGAGGAGGAGATTGGATAGTGAAAGTGGGGATTGATTGAGGCTTGTAGTTAGAGTTATGTAAATATTAGGTAAGTAAAGGTGATGAGTTAATTTCTCGAAGTTTCATAAATGAGTGGGAAGTGCCCTATGATGGTCATGACGAGGTATAAAGAGAGACTGTTAGTGTTAGGATGTGTTAGAGCAGGTTCAAACCAGAAGGAGATATATGTTGATGTATTGTAGCATTCATACTATTGAGGGTGAAGTGTAGATGTTGAATAGGGAAAACGAGTACTTTCAATGTGATAGATCTAAATTAGGCTTATGATTTTGAGTGAGAGTCTATAAGACTCATCGGGTTATTAGCTTAGTCAAATATAGAGATATGATTGAATAAGTGCGTGGTATTGCATTATGAGGAAGGAATATGTTGATTGAATACTCGCGATGAGATTTTATGTAGGCTTATGTTCCCTAAATTTTTACCTAGTAGACATATGTTGGCATTAGAGAGGTGTGTGAAGATGCACATGTTAGTACTATACCCTAAGCTTGAACGTTGAGGGGTAGTGTGAAAGAGGAGATAATATCGTAAGAGTGATAGTCTTAGTTAGAGATTTCCTCTAAGAGGCTTGCAATAGTGTGTGAAGATGCTAATTTATAAGGAAAGTGATGCAATGGGTGAGGTACAAGTGCCCCTTAGGTAAGACTAGTGAAAAGAAGATAACTCAATAGATAAGAAGAGACTTAAAATATGTATCCATGATTATGTAAAGATGCATGAAGCTATAATTTATGACTGTTATATAAATGTAAATAGCTTATTTGAGTTATCAATGTGGAGAAGGTTGAGGTAAGCATTGTGTGTCATCCAGAGCAACTATGTTGATCGGGGTTTATGGATAGGTGATAAGGAATTTTCCATTATAGTCTAAGTCTTGTACAGTTTAAGTATGAGTTTATAAGTGCATAGAAGTTGACTGTTAGTAGGCAAAGGAAGAGATTAGATTGTAAGAGTTGTGAAAGGAGGTTATGTATGCATTAAGAGTAGAAAACAGTGAGAGAGAGTTCCATAGAGACAAGAGAAAGTAAGAGTGATGTTGTTGGAAGGATTCTGAGTAGCTAGTCATATGTATGAGACCATAGCATAACAACAGAGTTTAAGACATTTTTGTGGATAGTGATTCCCTGACCATGTGGAGATACGTACTTATAGCCTAGTACAGAGTACTGATTCGCAAACTTAGAGAAATGACCCTTGATTTAAGGGGGAGATGACATGAGAAATTGAAGTAGATCTTGAGTTTGATAGAGATGGGCCCATCGCGATGAGACATCAGTTATTGTTATATCATACATTCCTTATTCTTTCATTGAGGTGATACTCCTTTCACATTTGATATGCAACTACCACTCCTTTAGCCTAGTCCCATATACCACTTATTGATTGTTACTCGAGTTGTGAGGATGAAAAGAAATGAAGCCATTCATTAATCTTCATCTTCCCCATGAATCTAAGTGTTTTGACTCCTATGTTAAATGAGATGTGACCTGAGTTTTACACTATGTATAGTTTTGTGAACTCAGAATGAGTCTTGATGAATGAGAGGAATCGTAATTTGTGAATGTTCTCAAATAAGATTTCTTGATTGAATTGTGCTAATAATCTTTCATTCCAAGCTCTTTGAGTAATCTAGCTTTCCAGCCTTGATAGAAGTATTGATAATAGTAGACGAGTTATGGCTGATAGGAGAGAATGACTGCTCCCAAATTGTGATAGTGGAGTTGAGTTTCTATTTTCAAGTTGACATTCCTTTTGACCCTCTGCGTATTTGAGTATGCAAGTCCTTGATAGTATTCATGCCTAATAATGATGTTTGAGATAAAGCTTAAACTTTAGACATTATGTTCGAAGTTAATTCAATGGAACGAGTATTTGAGTTCTTGATAGTAGTCATGCTTACCTTGCATGGAGAGGTAGTGATTTGAGGTTTTGCCAAAGGGGGAAGTAATGAGTTCCTCCAGGTTCAAATGGTGATGTTGATGGTAGTAGACTGAGAGTGAAGGTAGATGACGAGGAGTGAGTGCATCCTTATTATTATATTGGTGTTAAACTTTAGCCATAAAGGGAAAGAGGTAGGAAAGAGAAAGAGAGATAAAACCTTATGATGAACAGTAGATAGGTAATAGTACATTGGTGTGACTTTGAGCGAGTATTCATTAAACGATGGAGGTAGAAGTGCTAAGTAAGCTTGAAAATTCTAAGATATAGTTGAAGTGGTTAGAGTGATAGGCTTGAATTAGGGGTTGTTGTTATGCGAGTATTGATGATAGACTAGTGAAGACTTCTTAATAAGGGTTTGAAGAAGAGTAGTGAGGTAGTGAAGAGGACTAGTAATCTTTCAATGAAAGCCCATATAGAAGTCTAGAGTTGAGTATTGAGGATTAGCTATGTAGGAGTATGATCATCTTGTGAATAACACCTTGAGGCTTAGAAGTAGGCTTGAATGGGAGAGGAGGAGGTGGTTAGATAGAAATTTGAGTAAGAGCTATAAGCTTAAGTTGAGGGAGTAGAGTGTCATGAAAGGAAGTACAATTGAGATGAGGTGCTAAGCTTGAGAGTGTACATAGAATCTTATGTATCAATATTCCCATTCTCGATTAGAATCAATGAATCCCTTCTTGAGTTCGAACATCTGATTGACTAGGTGTTTAAATGATTCAAATTGACTGAGTTGCAATGTTCTATTCGTGCTTGGTGGTGAAAATGTCTAAAAGCATATCTCTAGTCTCGATCTGAACCAATTTGTCTATTCTGAGTGACTTGTGACTGCCTAGAATAGTTGATTGAGTATTCAAAGGAGTCTTAATTGTTATTCGTGCCTGACGATAAGAATGTTGAAGGTAATGTTCTTACCCTTGACTAAATTGATTCTCCTTTCTTGAGTGGGCTATCTATTCTTGAGTCTGAATGGGGATTGTTGATGGTGATGAGGAGTCAAAAGTTTGATTGACTGATCGGAGTGCCAAGATGAATTCTGAGTTTATTTGTGCCTTGATATCTACTTTACTCATCATTCGAGGACGAATGATGCCAAGGAGAGATAATGTAACATCCCATGAAATTATCGAAATACCTATAGAATGAAATTATGCACATAACGCATCTTCCCAAGCTCCAATGGAATATCTGAGATCGAATTTGTGATCAACGTGAAACATTAAGTGAAAAAATGGCCTAGACACGATTTTAGAGTCATCGGATCAAAAAATAATTTTTTGCAATAAAACATATACCGATGAGGGTGCACAATGAGGATGTGATGCTTCTCTATTGTGGACCAACACGTAGTTTGATTAGAAAGCTCGTTCGGAGAAGTTTCAGCAAAAAATATAAAAAAAATACACCATCCACATCGCGGATCCTGCGTCCTGAGATTGACTTTTTTCAAATTTTGTGAGAAACATCCTAGACCTTTCCAAACCCATACTAGGCATATTATATGACCAAAATAGGTCGTTGTAAGCATAGAAGGGTTTAAAACTCATTTTTAAGCCATTTTAAGTCTCTAAAAAGACCTTGGGCTAAGAGAGAAGAGAGAAAAGCGAGGAGTCAAAGATTTCAAGTCGGATTAGTGCCAAAATGGTCATTTGCCTTTATTCCAAGTATGTAAGGCTACCTAAAACATAGAATTGTTCTCCTATGTGCCCCATAGATGGTCTTAGACGTGAATGAATGTTCTTGAGTTTACAGACATGATTTTTAATTAATTTTTTGAGAATTTATATTTATTATATATATATATATATTCATACGTTGATGACCATCATAAACTTATTTTCTTGAATTGAATATTTTTCATGAGATAGTGTATAAACCCT
This sequence comes from Solanum sejunctum, assembly GCA_025642045.1. Taxonomy (NCBI): domain Eukaryota; kingdom Viridiplantae; phylum Streptophyta; class Magnoliopsida; order Solanales; family Solanaceae; genus Solanum; species Solanum sejunctum. Next base: position 23,411 of record JAOTQJ010154683.1, on the reverse strand, counting down.
ATATGTTAATTGTTAAAAACATGTATGAAAAAAGATAGGGATTGAGCCATATATATATATATATATATATTTGTGAATGTTATGAATATCACAATTGAATTACTTGTTCACATGGTTTAAATGAATGAGTCGTATGGTTATATAACTCTACATGATTATTTTGCTAAAGAGTTCAAGAATGAACTAGTTGTCTAGAGCCTTGGTCATATAATTGTATTTGCTGGTTGTGGTCCGGGTCCTGAATTGAATGAATTGAAGGTTAATGATAATGAATTGAGAATCTCAAAGAGGTTGAACGTAATCTTAAAGGAATATTTCCTAATTCCTCTAGATAATGAATGAATAATGAATTGATGTCCAACTCTGAAGGAGACTAAATGAGGACAAAGGATGAATGTTAATGTTTATTAGCACGTTGAGTTTACGGGAGGAGTATCGAGTACTGAAATAGGTTAAAGTGAGTCCCACTGGCCCTCATAACTACATGGCTAGCGTAGGTGAGGACTGGACCGTAAGAAACAGATATTTTCTTAGTCCCAAAAGAGGACTTGACGTTATTTCTAATCTTTATCCAATAATATATGCCCTTTGTCCCGGCAAGGTATTGGGCGGATAGGGCAATGCCATCGATAACGTTATGCTATCACCGGCTCATAGGTGATGGGTGTACGTCCAAGAAAGTCCCATATAGGTTTCCTCTTGATAGTACTCAAATGTTAATGTAATGGTATAAGTCTTGGCGGATGTTAATTGTGATATTGTCTATTCCTTATTCTGAGATGAAATGAGTACCTGATGAGCTAATGTTGTTCCATGTTATTCAGTTAATTTCGCTTACTTTTAGCCTATTTACATACCATAATTCCACCTACTGATATCACTCTGGCGCTATATCATTTTATGATACAGATATATAGGATAGAGGTCATCAGCAGACGTTTCATTAAGGATCTTTAGACGTCTAGCGGATTGGTGAGCCTCCCTTACTTCAGAGGATTCATATGCTATTTTCATCTTGCTTTAGAGTTAGAGTTGCTTAGCATTTATTTTGAATGAGGTATCCATGGGCATGTTATTGGCCCCACCTATTAGTGATAGAGGCTTCATAGACTAGAGTCGAATGTTGATGTAAGCCTATGAGCTAGTTCCCCCTACTAGCCCTTTTTATAATATTATTTTAAGACTAAATGATGATGCGCCCATTTATTCCTTTATATCTTTCGCTAATCTGTAGAATGAATGAAAGAATGAATGTGATGAGACCAAGTGGTTCGCTTGGGAACTAGCAATAGTCTCTGAGTGCCGATTACATCTAGGGTACCATCTTGGGGCGTGACATATTTGGAAAATTATTTTTCTCATTTTTTATGATTTTGTTTTCTTGGTAAAATTGTTTCCCAGAAATTTTGACTAATCAAATATAAAAATAATCTTTTGTAGTTCCATCATAAATTTGTATTTTTCTTAATTAGATGATTTATAGCCATATGAATAGCTACAACTTATTTTAAATCATAAATTTCAAATATTTTCTCCTTTTTTCAAAACTCATGCCTAATTAAAATAAGAAAAATCTACACCTAGGCAAACATAAGTCTTATATTTACTCCTTAAATAACAACAACATAATCAATAAAATCCTACAAAGTAGGATATATGGAAGGTATAGTGTACGTAACCTTACTACTATTTCGTGGAGATAGAGAGACTGTTCTCAAAAGACCTTCGGCTTAAGTGCAGCAACCTCAAATAAAACAAAAAGTGAGAAAGTATAATGGATAACTAAAAAAGGTAGTATAACGTCTACAAAAATGAAATAATAACAATAGCAAAATAGTGTAGTGAAAAAATATGATAAATAACATACAGTAAGAACTACAAAAGCATGAGTAGTCCTATACCTGATACTAAATCTTGCAAAATAAGACAACATTCTATCCCAACTACCCATCTACCCTAATATGCAACTTTCACTCCTTCTAATATAAGGTCATGTCCCCAGTAATATGAAATTGCGCTATGTCTTGTCTAATCACTCTTTCCCAATACTTTTTAAATCTACCCCTTCCCCTCTGTGTATCTCCAACAACCAGTCTCTCACACCTCGAATTGAGGTATTGATGCACCTTCTCTACACATTTTCAAACTATTTTAATTTTGCTTTCCATCTTATCTATCATAGAGCAATTCCTACCTTCTCCTAGATTTACTCCATTCACAATCTTATTACTTCTAGTATGACCACACATTTATATGAACAAACTTATTTTCATAATATGCATCTTCTGAACATGTGATTTTTGATCGGCTAGCATTTTATTCTATAAAACAAAGGTGGTTGAACCACCACTGTAGAACTTATCTTTAAGTTTACGGGGTAACTTCTTATCACACAAGACTCTAGAGGAAAGCTTCCATTTTATTCATGTTGTCCTAGTGAAATGTGTGGCACCATCATTAGTATATGCACTACCTTGGATGATGGACTCAAAATATTTAAAATTAACTCTTTTAGGAATTGTCTGGGTGGCAAGCATCACTTCCACGTTTGCTTCATCAATTACAATACTGAATGTGCACTTTAAATATTTCATCTTGGTCTTGCTCAATCTGAATCTTTTGGACTCTAGAATTTATCTCCACCTCCAACCTTTCATTAACTCTATTCTGTGTCTCATTAACAAGTATTTTGTCATCCATAAATAACATACACCATGGAACCTACTCCTGAATAGACTGCATCAACTTATCCATTACTAGGACAAAAAGAAAAAGACTAAGCATCGATCCCCGATGAAACCTCATCTCAACTAGGAAGTGCTCAAAGTCTCCTCCCATCATTCTAATATGCATCTTGGATCCATCATACATGTCCATTACAGCTATAACATCCACCATAAGAAAATCTTTTGCTTTCAACACCTTTAGAGGACATCCCTTTGAACTTTGTTATCAGTCTTTCAAGCTAAGATCAGTGAACACCATATATAATTTTCGTTTCTTTTCCCTATATTTCTTAGTCTCCGTATGAGATGAATTTCATTGGTATTCTATATCCCGACATAAATTCAATAAGTTTCTCCGACATAAACTTAAATTTAATTTTCAAAAAAAGACTCATTTTCTCACCTTTATATCCACCTACTTTCTCCTAGACCTTGAAAGTATGATTGAGCAATTTGATACCCCTATAGATATTATAATTTTGAATATCACCCTTATTTTTATACAATGGAATCACTGTATTCCATCTTTATTCATTAGGAATTATGATTGTCTTATAAACAATATTAGACAACCTAGTCAATCATTCCTAACTTACTTTATCGGTGCTCTTCAAAAATTTCACTGAAATCTTAGTGGGTCCGATTTCTCTTCTCATGCTCAACTTAATTAGTAATAGCACGTGTAACCTCCTCAACACTAAAACACCTATAGTGTCCAAAATCTTGAGGCTTTTAAGAGTGCATCAATTCACCCAATAGAATGTCTCTGTCTCCTTCTTCATTTAAGAGTTTGTAAAAGCATGTTTGCTACCTCTGTTTAATGGAGGTGTCTCCCACCAACACCTAGACTTTTCATCATTGATGTACTTTACTTGATATAAATCATGAGCTTTTATCTCTCTCTCTCTCTCTCTCTCTCTCTCTTTCACAGACCTATACAATCTCTTATTCTCACTTTTTGTTTCCTAACTCAATATACAAACATATAAAAATTGTTGTTTTAGCAGCTATAATTGCTAACTTGACTTGTCTTTTTATAAACTTTTTTAAGCGTTCATTTTTATCCTTATCCATACACTACATGCACATATTATAAGTAACCTTCTTTACATCCACTTTATTTTGGATGTCTCTGTTCTAATACCACCAATCTCTTTAGAACACCAAGGTTCTATTTGAAACCCTTAGGACCTTTTGAGTTGCTTTTGTGATGCAACTAACAGTCCTATTCTAAATATTATGTACATCTTCGTTACTACATCATGCCCTAATACCAATTAACTTCTTCCCTTTCTCTTAAGAAAGGGCCACAACTAAGCCATCCCATCTAATTCTTGATCGATTGTAAAAAGTCTTCTTCTTTCTATACTTCTTAATCTCCAAGTCTACCAACAAAGATTGATGTTGGGTAGAATGATTTTCACTCAGAACCTTGCAAATCTTACAAAATCTTCTGTCACTTTTTTTAATAAGTAGGTAATTTATTTAAGTCTTAATCACATTGATACAATAGGTAACTAAGTGATTTACCTTTTCAAAGTACGAGTTAGCAATAACCAACTCAAAAACTTAAGCTAAATTTAGAAGTGATGCTCCACCTCTGTTCCTCTCTCCAAAACTACAAACTACATGAACACCAACAAAACCATAAGAAGTTGCACCAATATGATCATACCAATGAAAATTTTCTTGCTGCATGAAATGCCTCTCACTACCTCAAATCTTTCCAAAAGAGTTTTTGTCTTCCTCGCCCCAGTCCACTTGAGATGCATAAGCATTACAAACGTAACATTTAAATTAAGCTTGTCAATAACAAGTTTAATCGTCGTTATCCCATAATTGAACCTCCTAATCTCTACTACACGCTCCTTAAAATTCTCATCTACTAAAATACCTACTCCTCCCTCGAGCCTCTTGAATACCACAATCTAAATCTATTTATAATTTGTGTCTTTGTACTTACCTATCTGGTCTTCTAGACGCATTGTAACAACCCATCTTGAGACGAGAAGTCCCACATCGGCAAAACACAAGAGAGATGATGGGTATATAAGTAAAAGATTGATCTATATACTATGAGGCGTCTTTTGGAGTGAGCCTAAAGAGACAAATCTGTAATGGACTAGGCCCAAGAGCAGACAATACTTCACAGTATTAGGCCAGGTCATTACAGGTAGTATCAGAGCCACTCTTGTGTCAGCCTTGTCAATATGGGTCAAAGTTCAACTGAGTTTAGGCGAATCCCGGTGAGGCGGGGCAAACATCAGTGCTATGTCTAGGCAAATCCCATGCAGTGAGGATAACCTCAGCGAGGCTGCTGAGTCCATAAAGGGATGTATGTAACAATCCATCTTGAGATAAGAAGTCCAACATGGATAAAACACAAAAGAGATGTTGGGTATATAAGTAAAGGTCTGGTCTATATACAATGAGGCACTTTTTGGGGGAACCCAAAGAAACGATTCCGTGATGGGCTAGACCCAAGAGCGGACAATACTTCAAAGTATTGGGTCAGGTCGTTATTCACATGCTATAGAAATCTTTCTCTTCCTAAGAATATTTATTAGATCTATAAACTTCCTTATCAGGCGATTCTCTGTTCCACGAACGTACTCTCAACTTAGAAGAATTGGTACCCATTTACTACTACTATCCCTCGTTCCCGATACCAAATAAAAATCGTCAAATTTTGTTTTTAAATTTATCTTTGATAGATTATTACCTATATTTTATTTACAATTTTACAGCAAATCAATAATGTAAAATAGTAAATTAATGTAATTGATCTAATTGTTGTGTCAACTACTCGTGTTGATTATGAAGTTGCGCATTTAATAGCAACTACTTGAATTGCAGTTGTGTTACAATTGCGCTAGAATTCTTATAAAAAAAAAGTGACATTATATAAATAGTAAGGAATCGTTTGGTGTGAGGTATATGTTATAATAATTTTGGGATAAAATATAAGGTTATTTTATTTAATGTTTGGTTGGAGGTATAAGGTAATCTTTGGACTATTTATTCCAAAAAAAAAATAGTGACATTATATAAATAGTAAGGAATCTTTTGGTGTAAGGTATATGTTATAATAATTTCGGGATAAAATATAAGGTTATTTTATTTCATGTTTGGTTAGAGGTATAAGATAATCTTTGGACTATTTATTCTACTGTTTTTGCCTTAGTGATGGGATAACTTATCCCAAACTAATTTATCCCAAGATTAATTATCCGAGATAATATGTTGCCAACCACCTGACCTCTAAAAGCCTAGGTGAACCACATATGCACCTATACTATAATCTTTTATGAAATTTTCTCTTAACATAATCACAAAAAGTGAAACGGATAGACGTTATTCTGTATTGCTTCAACTAAAAGAAGCTTGACCTATGATGAAAGCAAAGAGTTAGTAACTTTTTTAATAATTTAGACAAAATACAAGCTGCCCTATGCAAAAACAAAGGGTTGCTCTAATAATTCACTTCTTTTTTCCTCCTTCAAGTATATGATTGAACCGCACGTACACTACCGACTGTTATTATCTCTCAATGCTTGTTTAACAATTCCCTACTGTTGGCTGCAAGGTGTACAAAAGTGGGATTTAATTTCTTCGATAATTGTTAGCCTATTTCTTATATGGAATGTCTGTCTTTCTAGCTATACTTTTTCTTATATAATTTTAAATTCACACGCCTCATGTTCGCATGATTAATATTGAGGAATCTGCACTAATGTTTGGTTGATCATGAGCTTATAAGGAATTTTAACTATTTTTCTACTACCACATGCTTTTATCTCATTCAAATTTTATTCTACTTTGAGTTGGCATTTAATTCCTCGCAGTGACAGAGATAAAATTTGCACCCAAAGATTCCTTATTCATTGAGAAAAAAATAATCTTATATGTGTAGTCTGATTTTCTAGTGACGAAAATTCAGTTGAATCCCTTCAGCTCCTCTATCTTTATATCTAATTTGTTTTAGATTCAAAAGGCGCAATGGTATTTTGTCACAACATAAGTGAATTCGATCATGAAGCCATCACAATTTTATAATGTGTTTATACGTCACAAATTTATATTTTTCTTCTAGTGTCGAACATTCGTACTATATATTACATGACTAATTTTAATTCACTTAGTAATATTAGTGTATTTTGAAGATTCAGAAGAAGCATCGATATGCATGTAATACTCATTTAACATAGTTGGACTAAAGCAAATTAAAATATTGAATGTTCATTTGATTTACTCTCTTGGTATTATCTAAGTGGCTATATTGATAGTTTTACTTTAGATAGGCTGACAACAAAGATTTGTTCCCTCATTTGTCCCCTAATATTATAAAACATTAATTAATGTGGGACCACAATGAGAAACAACATTCCATGACTTCCTCTTTAAACTATATATTACTTTGTATTAAAAATATTATACAGAAGCAACAACATTAGCTGCAGAAACATTGTTGAATTCTTAAATTCCATGCTGTCTGCCATTGACTCAACTTTACTCTAACAAACAAGTTGGCAAACTTCTCACATTCCTCAGTATGTCTCCTTTCAGAAACCATCAAAAACCCAATGTAAAGCTCAAGTCTTTACAAATCTCGAATCAAACAGTCTTGTCTCTCTGCCAAAAACAAAAAAAAGACTTGTTGAATTTTCATGATGTCAGGTTCTTGGAGGCACTGTCTGATCTTTGTTCTGCTTTTTAGCATTGTTCTTTCAGAAGCATCAAGATTGCCTAAGGGTTCTGGTTGGGAACAAATGCTGCCCAAGAAATTGCCTTCCCCTTCTTCAGCTCCTTCCAAAGGTACAAACTCTGTCACAAGTTCTTCTACAAGGGCAAAAATAAACCGAAAACTGCCTTCTTCTGATGGGAAAGTATAACAGTGTTGGAGTAGCATTAGATCAATCTGAACATGTATACATCTGAAAATGGATCAAAATTTGCGCGTTTTGACTGAGAAGTTCATGTCTGATACGAGTAGCATTAGCTCAGCTCAATTTGTCTAACTTTTAGACAGATATAATTGTTTCTGCTTGAAGATCATCAAAAGCTAAAGAATGATGTCTTTGTAAAGAATCTGAGGCATACATGTCACACTCAGAATGAACCAATTGATCAAATGATGAAGTATGGGGATGTTAGCTTGTGATGATGTTGAAGCATATTGTCTATAGATCGATTATGATGAACATATAAAATTACAGAGTAAATTAGTTCTGCAAATATCATGTAATAAAACATAATTGTCTTGTTCAATGAAATTCAGAGATAAATTGTTCACTTTACTCAATGAATCCTGGCTCTCTTCTAGTCTCAAATTTTGATTTTGTATTTTCCCTGGAAATATATATGTGATGCTTCTTCACTATTAAAGTATCTTTGCAGTTGCAGAATGTTTTATTGGCTTTGTTCAACACCTTAGAAATATTTTTTTAGCCAATCTTTTCTTGCTTACCTGTTATTCCAGTTGTTTAACCTATATCACTATGATACTTAAAACAAAAACTTTTGTATGACAAAACTTTTTATAGGACAAAACTTTTGCAAGACAAAAAACTTTTCTAGAACAAAATCTGTGTAACAAAACTTTTCTAAACCTAATTTTTTTTTTTTTTTTGTATAAATAATAAACACAGTTTTAGCAAGTTCTCAAAACCAGAAGTTAAAAATGACGATGAGAACAAAACAAAATCCTTAAGAAAGACCAAAAAAAAATTGACAAGAAGAAAATTGACTCTACTCAATGCACAATGTGTCCTTAAGAAAATTATTTCCCTCAGTATCTAAGGTTTATGAAATATATTCTTTTAATGTAAAAAAATTTTATTCACCAGTGTATCGATACTAAAAACTATAGTGTTAGTGAGCTACTCAACGAGAGCGTAGTATACTAGAATACTAGATTTAGAAGAAGAAGAAGTCATACATTTTGCTTTTAGAAATGGGAGGAAAATTCTCTATTTGTGGACAACAAAAAATGTTTATGTGCCTTGTCGAAAATGTCACAATCATTTGAAAAAAGTCAAAGTTCTTAGTAAAAGTCACAATCTTTTAAAAAAAATTACAATTCTTAAAAAGGTCACAATTTTTCAAAAATATTATAATTCTTCGTTTATCATTCACGCCTTTCAAAATCAACAATTCTAGCTAGAATGCACAGATTTTGAGCTAAAATTATCTTTCATGTATGATGTATAGCACAATTTATGTTACATCCTTATGTTATAATTATAAACAAAAAATATTCTTTAATTATTCTAAACTTTGCAATAAACATGATTTTATTAACATTTGTTAAAAAACTAACAGCTGAAATAAAAAACATGTGCCAAACACATGGCTTCCCCCTAAATCTTCATATTCGGTGGATTGATCGTCTTCATCCTTCAGGAATAATAAGACACAATGGGTGGACTTTCTTTCATGCTTTCGGATAGAAAAATAATTTGCTCCAATTGAAAGAGTTATAAACTTTATGAAAGGTTGGGATGTTAGTTTTTTTAAAAAAAAATTTGGTCATCATTATCGTCTTGGAACAATAATTGTAGAAGAAAAACTATGAATAAGATTGGCTACAGCAACGTAAAATGTATCTTATCTATTTGATAAAATGTCTGATAAGAATTGGGTGAAAAACTTAAGTATACAATTTTTTTTATGAAATTACAAGGGTTTACCAACTTTTTATTACTTACACTAATATACTAATTTTAATTATAAACTAGGTAAAAGTAATTGGTTGATAGTAATTAATGTTGGTGTCAGTATGATTTAAAGGGTATTAGAAATGCAAAAAATAAATAAAGTATAATAGTTAAGAAATGAAGTCAAACATGTATATTTTTACAAAGATCAAAAAAACTACTTTCCCTACATTCTTCACATTACTGATGATACCAAAAAATTAGATGGTTTTCAATTTTTTTAATATATTTGATGTGCTGGTTAGTGTTTTTATCCGTGCATAATTTTTTCGGTATAACTATTGGTTATAATGTTATTATAGATTAAAAAAAATTTTAAGATGGTGCATGTTGTTTCCTTTTATTGGTATTGCGGATTAGCCTTAAAATGCACAACGACATTCAAGATGGTGAACATTACATTGTTTAATGGTGAATATAGTTTCTTAGTCATGGTTACATTTTTTGTTTAAATGTTGCTGTGTTGGTTAGTGTTCTTATTTGTGCTCAATTATCTTGGTGTAACATAATGCAAAATGGTATTCAATATGGTCAATATTATGCTTTTGTTGGTATGGTTGGGTAGCTTTGACATGAAAATGGTATTCAGTATGGCGAACATTATGATTTTGTTGGTATATTTGGTTAGCTCTCAAATGCAAAATGGTATTTAATATGGTGAACCTTATGCTTTTAAATAGTGTATATAGTGTCCTAGTCATGGTTAGATTTTTTGTTAAAATATTAGTGTGTTGGTTAGTAGTCTTTGTTGGTGCATAATATTTTGAATTATGGGGCTTACCATTTTTGGTATAACAAGTGGTGGTTGCATTATAGTTTTTCCTATGTGGTTGGTAGCTACTCTATTTAATTGTATTCGTGTTGGTATTCAACATGGTGATTCTTTTCTATATTATATTAAAATTCCATTAGTTGGTGACTTGTTATTGTTTTTCAAGATGGTGCATTTTTGTCACGCCTCGGAAGGGTATCCTAGACGTAACTGGCCTCAAAGACTATTGCTAGTCCCTAAACGAACCACTTGACCTCATCACATTCATTCATTTAAGCATTCTACTATCAGCAGAAAACATAAAGTGATAAATGGGCACATCATCATCAATTCTCAAATAAATATTATAAAAAGAGACTAGTAAGAAGAACTAGCTCACAATCTTACATCAACATTTGACTCTAGTCTATGAAGCCTCTATCACTATCAAGTGATGCTAATGATAGACTCATGACTACCTCAATCAAAATAAAGCTAACCAATTTAACTCTAGGGCAAGATGAAAAATAAATATAAGTGATCCTCCAAAGTAAGGGAGGCTCACCAAATCAGCTGACGTTTCAAATTCTCAACGATGTGCCTGTTGACGATCTCCAAATCATGTATCTACATCACGAAATGATGTAGTCCCATAGGGGGACATCAGTACGTGGAATATACTGATATGTAAAATAACTGAGTGAAATCAGAACAAGTAGAATCATATAGAAACCATATTCAACATCAAGGATAGTAACCATTAACATGTCAAATGTCTATCTAAAGCAAGAATAGAGAATAAACAAGTGACCCACCAACCACTGAACTCACTAATCAAAACAGACTTATCTTAGAGGAATTCATCTCAAGGAAACTCAACTCAACTCAACTCATCTCATCACATCTCATCTCATCTCAGATTACTCAGTTGGGAACTTTCTAGGAGTTTCTCGGACCTATAGCCATCACCTATGAGCCGGTGATGGTACAACGAAGCGATGTTATTGCATCATCTGCTCAGTACCTTTCCAGGTTAGGACGGTGCATATTAGGGATTTATAATAATAGTAAGTCCTCTTTTGGGATAAAGAAAACATTATGGTACAATCCTTTGTTATGCTGGCCATGTAGTTAACGAGTGCAGTGCGACTCACTTTTACTCATTTTTGGTACTCAATACCCCTCACAGGACTTAACATGCTCATAAACATCAATATCATCCAATCATCATCAATTATCTCCTCTCAAATTAACCTCATAAGGACTCCCACCATCTCATCAGACAACATCTCAATCAGTAGCTCAGGGCTTAGAACAAACATTAAAGACAATAGAAAAGACAAATCGTTAGAGTTTATTTATGGAGACTCAAGAGACTATCAAATTTCATCAATCTATCATCATTATCACACTCACAATCACAATCTCTATTAACTTTCTCAATCAAGGCTCTAGACTCAATCTCTATCCTCATTCATGTAATTTTTATGAAATAATAAATAGGGTTTATGCATTATCTCATGAAAATATTCAATTCAAGGAAACAAGTTTATGATGATCATCAACCTATAAAAATACACATAATAAATATATTTTCTCAAGAAAATAATCAAGAATTATGCATGTAGAGTCAAGAACCTTCAACTCACTTCTAAGACCATCTATGGGACATATGGGAGAACAATCCCATGCTTTTAGTTTAGTCTTACATATCTGGAATTGAAGAATCCTCAACTTTCTTCACGAATTTGGCCCTAGACTCGAAACCCTCTTCTTCTCCTTTTCTCAGAATGTAGTTTAGACTTTAGATGAATGGGGTTTTAAAACCCTTTCGAATGTATTTAGGCTTAAATACTTATTTTGGGACTTAAGAATATATTAGAAAGGATAAAAATGTCCTTCCCGAAGTTAAAAGAACAAAATTAGAATTTTGGACACTGGTGCGCGTCGTGCACCAGTTCATTTGGATGACTTTTTGCAAAATCAATTCCTGTGGAGAATTGGAAGAAAAAAATAAGTGTAGTTCCACGTCCCAAGCACGTCACGCCCTGGACGCGGAAACCTCACTGTTTTGGCCCACTTTGAAAATTAATTTTTTGACTCGGTTGATTAAAAATCGGGTCAAGACCATCTTCTGACTTAATTTTTCGCGCTGATCGCAAGTTCAGTATTGAATTTCCCATTGAAGCTTTGGAAGACGTATTGTGCACACGATATACTTTAGGAGTGTTTTGGTAAATTTTTATGGGGTATTACATCATCTCCCCCTTGGGATCATTCGTTCTCAAATGATGAGTAAAGTAGAATAAGCACGAGTAGATTTAAAACACATTTTACTCCTCGCTCGGGAACTCTCAAACTCTCGTCTATCCGTCACTTTCTGTATCTCTATCTTAGACTCAGGAATGGAATTGAATTAGTACCTCAACTCAGGGAAGGAACTTCAATAGCATTATGGATAGGAACATTACCTTCCATATCATCATCAACCTTCACATCTACCAATCGATCTCTCGATTTTATCTCAATTGACAATCAACTCTACTCGGAATCAAGGATAGGCAAGTGACTCAAGTAAAGACAATCAACTTAGTTAAAGGTAAGGATATTTCTGCAACATTCCTATCGTCAGGCACTAATAATAATCAAGACTCGTTTCGATACTCCATTAATCAATATGGACAGTCACAAGTTACTCCAAATAGACAATCGATGCAGATCAAGAGTAGAGATACTCTTTTAGAATTATCATCATGAAACACGAATGGAACGATGAACCCAATCAATTCAATTCGCTTAAACACTTCGATAATCAGTCCTTCGAACTCAAGAAGGTAGCCATTAACTCTAATAGTGAATGAGATCATCTATACATAAAACTCTATGTTCAACTCTCAAGCTTAGCACCTCGCCTCAATTATGCTCCCTTTTCATAGAACTCTACCCAGTCAACTTAGACTTATAGTTGTTACTCAAATTCCCATCTACCTACTTCTTCCTCTTCAATTTAAGACTACTTTTAAGCCTCAAGGTATTATTCCCAAGATGATCATACTCATACAAAGCAGATCCTCAATGCTCAACTCTACACTTTCACAAGGGCTTTCATTAAAAGATTACTAATCCTCTTCACTAACTCGCTACTCTTCCTCACACCCTTATTATGAAATCCTCACTAGTCCATCACCAATATTCACATAACAATAATCCTGAATTCAAGCCTATAACTCTAACCACTTCAACTATATCTTGGAATTTTCAAGCCTACTTAGCACTTCTACCTCTATCATTCAATGAGTTCTCACTCAAAGTCACACCAAAATACTCTTACCTATCTACTGTTTATCATAAGGTTTAACCCCCCCTCCTCTTTCCTATCTCTATCCCTATATGACACAAGTTTAATACTCATACCTCAATAAGGATACACTCACTCCTCCTCATCTGCCCTCATCCTCAATCTACTACTCTCAACATCACAATTTGAACCTGGAGGAACTCATTACTTTCTCTTTTTTTAAAAACCTCAACTACTATCTCTCCATGCAACATAAGCAAGATCATACCTCTGAAACTTGATACTCTAACTCATCCCATCAATAATGGCATAACAAGCCGAAGGTCAGTACATGCTTAAGCTAACATCAGAATCAAAAACTCTCACTTTCGCTCATCAACCTTTACCCCTTTACTATCATCGATACTTCTATCATGGTTGGAAAGTTGGATTACTCAAAGAGCTTGGAACAACAGATCATTAGAATGATTCAATCAAGAAATCTTATATGAGAACATGCATAGATTACAATCTCTCTCATTTATCCAGACTCATCCTGAGTTCACAGAACTATATGTAGTGAAAAACTCAGGTCATATCTCCTTCAACATAAGATTGGAAACTCTTGGATTCATGGGGTAAGATCAAAAGTAATGAATGAAGTCATTGCTTCTCATACTCAAACTCTGCATGATCGGGAATCAACATGATGTGCATGGGACTAGGCCAAAGGTACGACAGTCATACATCCGAAGGGAATGAAATGTTACCTCAATTGAAGTATAAGGATTATATGAGATGGAAAAGAATTGATATCTCATCTTGATCAGCCTATCACAATCAAAAACTCAAGATCTATTTCGATTTCTGATATCATCATCTCTCCTTTAGCTCTCAAGGTCTTCTCTCTAAATTTGTGAATCAATTTTCTTTACTAGGCTATAAGCATATACCTCCACATATTCAAGGAATCACTACCCCCATGAATATGCATCTTGAACTCTTCTGTTATTTTATATCACATACATATAACTAGACACTCAGACTCCTTTCAATGATATCACTCTTAGCTTCCTCATGTTTCTATGTAACTCTCTTTCTCTCTCTCTCTCTCTCTCTATTTACTGCTCTTAGTGACGTACATAATCTCTCTCCGTAATTATTACAGTTTAACATCTTCTTTTACCTGCTAATGCTCAACTTCTGTGCTCTCCTAAACTCATCATTTGTATAAGACTTAGACTACTAAGGAAAACTCTTCATCACCTATCCATAAGTCCCAATCGATTTAGTTGCTTGGGATGACACAAAATGCCTACAAATCACTTCCCATTGGACTCAAGGATATTGTCTAGACTCTCATAGCAACTGTAATTTAGAGCTTTACACATTTTTACATCATCATGAATACCCATCTCAAGTCTCTTCTTATGTATTGAGCTATCCTCATTTTACTAGTTTCACCTAAATGGCACTTGTACCCTATCCCTAGCATCCATTTACTTACAATTTAGAATCTTTATACACTATGACAAGTCTCTTAGAGAAAAATCTCCAACTAAGACTATCACTCTCATGATACTATCTCCTCTTTCACCCTACTCCTCAGAACTCAAGCTTAGGGTCTACTACTAACATGTGCATCTACCATACATCTCTTTAATGCCAACTTAAAACTTCAAGATAAATATTTAGGGAGAATAATCTTACTAAAATCTCATAGCGAGTAGTCAATCATTACACCCCCTCTTTACCACTCATGTACTACTCACCCACTCCACTATACCTCTTTATCTAGCTAAACTTATAGCTCTATCGATCTCATGAACTCTCAAGCACAATTATAAGCCTAACTTAGATCTATTACATTATATTAAACACACTTTTTCCCTCTATTCAAGATCTACACTCCCCTCTCAGTAGTATGAATACTACAACGCATCAGCATATACTTCTTTCTAGTTTGGTCATGCTCTAACATATTCTGACACTAACTCTCTCTCTCTCTCTTTCTCTCTCTCTCTCTCTCTCTCTCTATATATATATATATATATATATACCTCATCATAACAATCATAGGATACTCATCACTTTTTCATCAATCCTATGGCAATGGACTCCTTCCATCACTAGTTACTTAATTGATATATATCTCAAACTATAAGCCTCAATAAGTCATCACTCTTGCTATCATATCCCTTTCCTTCTATTATAATCCTCCTAACTCTGGAATGATTAAATTCCACTTAGGGATAAGACCTCATGTCTCACTCTTACGTGTTAGCATTAAACTCTTTGAAGACATAAGTCTCTCTCTCATGAGTAAGATCTAAAGAAATTTTTTAATAAGAGAGTTTGGGTACATCTAGAGTTAACTCAAAATGCACGATTCATATGAGAAGTAATGCACTCTTTCTAGTCAATCAACTTAGCACACTAGTTGGTTTCTCTCAAATTTAGTGCAATCTCTCTACCATTCGGGTTACTTATTCTGGGGATTTCATCGATAAGAGTTCAGACATCACCGTCTTTATCACCTCATGAATGAGGCATAGTCGAAAGGTTAAGAGTAGCATATGAATCAGAAGAGATCTTTCATAGAGTTTAACTCTATCACAAGAATTTGGAATAAGAAAGAAGTGAGACAATTCCTAATGTCCTATAGCCTTATGCTTATGAAGTATGGTCGATAACATATACAAAAATAAAACTCTACTAGACACGGCTCCATAGACTCTCTAGGACACTTGAACTCGTGCTCTGATACTAAGTTTGTCATGCTTTGGCAGGGTACTCTAGACGTAACCGACACTTAGAGACTATTTTATCCCCAAGCGAACCACTTGGCCTCATCACATTCATTCATTTAAGCATTCTACTATCAGCGAAAGACATAAAAGGGATAAATGGGCATATCATCATCAATTCTTAAATAAATATTATAAAAAGAGACTAGTAGGAAGAATTAGCTCACAATCTTACATCAACATTCAACTCTAGTCTAAGAAGCATCTATCACTATCAAGTGGTGCCAATGACAGATCTAAAGCTACCTCAATCAAAATAAAGCTAATCAATCTAACTCTAGGGCAAGATGAAAAATAAATATAAGGGATCCTCCGAAGTAAGGGAGGCTCACCAAATCAGTTGACGTCTCCAATTCTCAATGATGCGCCTATTGGCAATCTCTAAATCATGTATCTATATAATGAAATAATGCAGTCCCAGAGGGGGATGTCAGTACGTGGAATGTACTAGTATGTAAAATAGTTGAGTGAAACAAAAATAGGTAGAATCATATAGAAATAACATTCAACATCAAGGATAGTAACCATCATTGTGTCAAATGCTACCTAAAGCAAGAATAGAGAATAGACAATTGACCCATCAATCACTCAATTCACCAATCAAAATAGACTCATCTCAAAGGGACTCATCTCAAGGGAACTGAACTTAGCTTATCTCATCACATCTTATTTCGACTCAGATTACTCAATTTCAAAACTTTCTGAAAGTTTCTCAGACCTATACTCATCACCTATGAACCGGTGATGGTATAATAAAGCGATGTCATTGCGGCATCCACCCAATACCTTACCGAGGTAAGAGGGCTTACATCAGGGATTTATAATAATAGTAAGTCCTCTTTTGGGAATAAGAAAACATTCATTCTTATGGTCCAATCCTCTACTATGTTGTCCACATAGTTAATGAGTGCGAGTGGGACTCACTCTTACTCATTTTTGGTACTCAATACTCCTCCTAGGACTTAACATGCTCATAAACATCAATATCATCCAATCGTCATCAATTATCTCCTCTCAAATCAGCCTCATAAAGACTCCCACCATCTCATCAGACAACATCTTAATCAGTAGCTCAGGGCTTAGAACAACCACTAGAGACAATAGAATAGACAAATCGCTAGAGTTTATTTATGGAGACTCAAGGGACTATCAAATTTCATCAATCTATCACCATTCTCACACTCACAATTACAATCTCTATCAATATTCTCAATCAAGGCTCTAGACTCAATTCCTATCCTCATTCATGCAATCTTTATGAAATAATAAATAGGATTTATGCACTATCTCATGAAAATATTCAATTTAAGAAAACAAATTTATGATGATCATCAACCTATAAAAATACACATAATAAATATATTTTCTCAAGAAAATAATCAAGAATTATGCATGTAGACTCAAGAACCTTCAACTCACTTCTAAGACCATCTATGTGACACATGGGAAAACAATCTCATGCTTTTAGTTTAGTCTTACATACATGTGATTGAAGAATCCTCAACTTTCTTCACGAATTTGGCCCTGGACTCGAAACCCTCGTCTCTTCTTCTTCTCCTTCTCTCGAAACGTAGTTTAGACTTAGGAAGAATGAGGTTTTAAAACCCTTTTGAACATATTTAGGCTTAAATATTCATTGTGGGACTTAAGAATATATTAGAAAGGACAAAGATGCCCTTCTGGATGTTAAAAGAAAAAATCAGAATTTTAGACACTGGTGCACATCACGCACCAGTTCATTTGGATGATTTTTCGCAAAATCAGTTCTCGTCGAGAACTGGAAGAAAAAATAAGTGTAGTTCCACGTCCCAAGCGCGTCACACCCTGGACGCGGAAACCTCACTGTTTCGGCCCACTTTGAAAATTCATTTTCGATTCGGTTGCTCAAAAATCGAGTCGAGACCATCTTCTAACTCGATTTTCTGCGATGGTCACAAATTCGGTCTCGAATTTCCCATCGGAGCTTTGAAAGATGCGTTGTATGCATGATATACTTTAGGAGTGTTTCAATAAATTTTTACGGAGTGTTACAATTTCATGGTCGATTTTTTTATTTTTATTAGTTGTTGAAATTGTTAAATGAATTATCTCCCTCAAAAATTAATCACAACGGCAGTGAAACATTTAAGCTTGAGCTTGCATTCAAATTTTTTTTCTACATTGAGAGCTCTCCAACGATAATGGAGTTTTGGGGGAGAAGAAGATGAGATGGATTTTGTTATAAAAAAAAACATAGAAATGAAAAAAATCCCCCTTAAAAAAACGAACATATATAAAGTCATTCAAACAAACAAAAACTTTTATTTCAATACAAAAAAATTATTACACTAACCTGAAATTTTGACTAATTGCAAACAAAAACTTGAGCAAAAATGGATTTTATTCACTGGAGAGTTTTTTTCCATAAGAGTGAAAAAAGGTGAACCAAAAAGGTTTTGATGGGAGAGATTTTGGTTAAAAAAATTTAAAAACTAAAAAGAAAAAATTAAAAGTTTTTTGGTTCAACAAAATGTAAAAAGTGGAGGTGCAAAAATGAAAAAATGGGTATGAAAACTTATTTAAATGGGAAAAGTGGATTGATCAGCGGGTCAGTCGATGAAAGCAACATCAAATCAACTACATTGATTGGTATAAGAACCAATTAAAATTTAGTTAATTAAAAAAAATATCAAGTACAACTTGATCAACTTTTTAAATGATGTATTATGGTAATTTAAATGCTAACTTGGTAATTAAAAAAGTTTGGATAATTTTAAGTCTTATAGCTAGTATTCTTGTAATTTTTCCAAAGGATTACAGTTACATTGCATATCAATTTTCAAGTCTCATTGGCTTGTACAAGAAATTTAGCAAACTGAGAATTTGAAGGAGTCATTTTCAGTAGATTATTTCTAAAAATCAAACATTGATGCATTGCAATTTCTAACTAAGAATCTCTTCTTCTTTTTAATTGTAGGATAGCAGAATGGAGATATAAACTTTCAACTATTAGTTTTTTAAACAAAAGTTAACTCAAGGATGTTTACTTTTTTAAAAAAAAATTAATATTTTGAGCTCAAAAAGCTAATTTTATTCAAGCAGCTAAAATTTAAACCAAACAAAGTTTAAATTAAAATAAGCAAAGTAACATTGGCCCAACTAAACAATCCGGCCCACTATCTTTTACTTCACAATTCTAGTATAAAGATTCACCCAAGTTTGAAGGATGATTTTAGCCAAATTATATATAGGAATAGAGGAAAACTACATAAAATAGACCTATTGTGAAATCATCTATTTAAATTGGACCCAATTTAAATTATTTATCTTTAATGAACTTATGACCTTACCTATTTACTCTCTTATCTCACTTTTTTTTTTTCTTATTTAGCCTATGACACCAGCACGATATCAATATGACTGCTATGAATTAATTATCTGTGATACTCTAATGATATATTAATACCATACAGATAACATATGAGATGACCTTAATCATTTTGTGACACTTTGTCAGTATATTGATACCCTATCGTAGCATACAAGATTAGACTCTTTTTTTTTAAGAAATAAATAAGAAACAATAAAAGGAAAATTTCTAAACTTTAAATTAGTAGAAAATATACTCTTTATGATATTTTATTAGCATCTTGATACAATATCAGTATTATATAGAGTTGAGCTTAATCATCTCTGATAACTTATTGTTATATGTATACCCTATTGGTATATTATACAAGTGGGGTGTCAACATCAGCATGCAAATTTTAATATTAAGGAGCCAAATTTTAATAGTATAGGGATATAAAATGTAAAAAAAAAAAATATAAATAGTTTGCTTTAAAAGGGTACAAGCTTAATTTTTTCTAAAAAAATATAGAGATAATACACTATAATATTAGATTTCTGTAATTTAAAATATTATAAATAAAAAAATAAAATTTTAATTGGCAATATTTTTTTATATATATAGGATAATTAACATATTCAATAAGATAAAGACTTCATTTTATTTTTAAAATACTTCTTCGAATAATTTTGACATCTTATGTAACAATTAATTCTTTTGAAAAAAAATTTTAAAACTATAATCAGTAAGAGATATTTAAACATTTATGTTATTATGTAACATCAATAATTTATATATATCTATTCTTGTCTTACAAAATAATACAAGAATATTATAATATAACTAAAAAAATTAATTATAACATTATAATTAATTATAATATTTTTAAAAAATATAAAAATAAAATTTATAAAAATATTAAATTAAATAAATATAATTTTCTTAAAGAAAAAATAAATTTAGATTACCAATCCTATTGAGCCGGTATACCATCAATAATGGTCATATAAAAGTTCAAATAATGAGCAATATTAGTGTAAAAGATATTCCTGAAATTCTTGACCACTTGTAGTGGGTTTTTTTCCTTAAAAGTGGCCAGAATGATTGATAAAAGACAAGAGGAGAAGAATTAAAATAATCACAAGATGGTGCTATATTTGTAAATTAATGTTTATTGCCATTTGGCTGAAATAAATATTACTTCTCTTGATTCATGTTAAGTTATTGAGATTTTTTTTTCAATAGTTTCAAATGAGTAAATTAATTAAAATTTAAGAAAATTATTGAATATTTTTATATATTTCTTAAGTAATTTTCCTTTGGGGTGTGGACACATAAACAATTGTCTAAAATGACTAGAATATTGTTGAAAGTTTTCTACTAAAAAAAATTAATGAACCATGAATAATTTGCAATGGAGAGAAGTTTAAAGTTTTGTTTTGAAAAAATATTTTGAGGATTAAAAATATAAATAAGTAAAAATTTTACTAATTTATAAGTGTTTATAAACTAAAAATGTAAATTGAAATTAGTCAATTTTTACCGTAAGACAATAATAAAGTTATTATACACTATCTTTTTAAATCTTATTTTATAAAATTTCACTTAATATGTTATTATATATAAATGCTCATAAATAAATACTTCAAATATTTATCAAACATATAAATCATCAAAAGATGCTTAAAAGTCACCATCTTACCGACTAATAGTGATTTCTATTGTTAATTGTTTTATGAATTATGTTTTTCCTAACCAACAGGTAGACTACACAGTCCTAGAAATATATTTATTAATATCTGACATTATTTTTTTTGAATAAGCAAAGACATTTTCATTAAAATTTCCTAAAAGTAGAATTTTAAATGTCAAATTGTGAATTCATTTTTTTTCTTTTAAAATGTACACATTCAATTCATAAATTTATATTTATAAAAGAATAAATAAGATTGCTTAGTTAAAAGACATATTTAATGTGAAGAGATTATTAATCAGTATATCTTAAATAAAATTATTTATATTCGAAAGTTTGCAATAAATATCATCGCAATTATTTTTCTTAATAAAAAGTCATAATGTAATTTATAAATATGTAATCGAACTATTTAGGCTATTTTACTATTTTATTTCTGGACTATAACTTATTTCATAAATAAGAGCTACATTTTTTTCTAATAATTTTCACAAATTATGAAAAATTTATGTTCATAAAACAATACAAGTTAAAGATTTTATATTACATATTCAAGCGAATTTTGAACTTCAAACGGTCTAACTTGTAATGTCCAAATAATGGTTGGCTTCGACAAGAGCCTATATAGTAATTGACGAAGCTATAGATTTTGCTATGAATATTTAAAATTTTATTATAGATTTTTAAAAAATTATTTTTAAATATATATATATATATTACTAATAAGTGCGAATAAAATAGCTGATAAGTGCGAATAAAACAGCCGAAGCAGATACCTGTTCATCAACATGTCTGCTTGAGGTGTCTACTTCTTCGCCGTTATTATATGAGATTCGTAAAAATAATTTACGGGTTTATTAATTTAATATTTTCAAAATAATTTTATTATATTTCTCAGCTGCTACAATTATAATTTTATAATATTAGTCATGATAAATTATTTTTGTGAGATTCTTAATTTAATATTTTCAAAGCAGCTCGATTATTTATTTTAGTGAGTTTCTTAATTTAAAATATTCAAAGCAGCTTGATTATATTTTTTCGACTACTTTAATTGTGATTTTATAATATTAACCCTGACAAATTATGCGTGACTCTGATAAATTATTTTTCTGAGTCTTTTTTTTGAGTTTCTCAGACTCGTAAAAATAATTTGCGTGTTCATTAATTTAATATTTTAAAAACAGTTTCATTATATATCTCTAGCTGCTTCAATTATGATTTTGTAATATTAGCCGTGATAAATTTTTTTGGTAAGTTTTTTAATTTAATATTTTCATAGTAGTATGATTATATTTCTTCAGCTGATTCAATTATAATTTAACAGTATTATCCCTGATAAATTATTTTAATTTGCATGTTGTCTACTTCTTCACTACTATTATATGAGACCCGCTAAAAAATTTATGGGTTTTCTTAATTTAATATTTTCAAAGTAATTTGATTATATTTCTTTCGTTGCTTCTAAAATTTGAAAATGAATACAAAAAATCTGTTCGCACCACAAAAATTGAGATTAAAAGAATATCTGGTGGGCTCGTCCGGACACGAGTGCTTATGACTAATATATATATAAGTGACAATAAACAGGTACGTCTCGATCGACATGCCTGCATCAACTGCCTACTTAAGCGGACAACTAAGTAAGCCGCTGCTGATTGACGTGTCTGTTTATATTTAAAATTTTATTATAAATTTTTAGAAAATTATTTTTAATCTATATCTATTTATTATATATATATAAGTGGCAATAAACAGACACGTTTCAATCGACATGTCTATTTAAGCAGATAACTAATTAAGTAGATAGTTGTCGATTGACGTGTCTACTTAAGCAATCAGCTACAAATTATTTTTACTTTATTGTGACAATTAAGCAGGTAACTGTATTTTTATTTTATCGTTTCTATTGATTCTTTTTTTCATTGCTTTAACAGTGATTTTATAATATTACTCCTAATAAATTATTTTATTTTAAATGTGCAACAAAAATTGAAACAAAGTAAGTAATAGATATTATTGACAAATAATATAAAATATGATATAAATCTCAATAACTATATAATAATTAATCGCTTAAAAATTTAAAAAATATATTTAAAAATCTATTAAT